>VDFB02105785.1:367772319-367997304 GCA_007258455.2 Sequoia sempervirens
AGATGTAATTATACAAAATCATGCTTGACAACATTTGCATAGCTCATGATAATTGGCTACAATTAGTTTAACTAAGAAATCTATACTCATCATCCTGATGGCACATCATGAAGCATGCCCTAAAATGTCAAGAATCACTTTTTTCACATAATGTCTTCTTCAAGATCTTTTGTTAGTTATTCTCAAGTTGGCCACCATATTACAGTATGCTATTAAATATCATTAACCACTGTATTGTTGACAAAGGTAGTGTATAGGGCAAGTCTTGGGTACAAGAAAGATCTATCACATCAGCACCCTGACCGCCATTTCTGACTTAATATTTATTTGTTGGCCAACCAAGTAGTTGTCATTTAATAGGGCTGTTGAACCAAACTATACATAATCCAAAAACCACTACCTAAGCCAACAATACAAAAAATAATAGCACAATTTAGTCAGCAACAAAGCATTTTTTTACTCATGTACTCATTACAATATTTAACAACATAGCTGACTCCAGCTACCAGCTGCCAGCTGATGATTGTTTTCAAAACATACTTTCCCATGAGGTTTCCATGTTGTATTCATTTTACAAGATCCAAAAGAGTTGAACTACATTATTCAGAAATATACATAGAACAAGATTGATTTTAAAGAATCTAAGAGACAAATAATATGTATACGTTATTTGGATATTAAACAATAACTCAAACTAAAAATTTGTGTAGCAAAAGTAATCATTATTCCTAAAAACCTGAAGATTCCTCAAAAATGCGATGTTTAAAGTAGAGGAATTGCCTTCCCTATATTCAGTACTACAATTCTCTAGACTGCAATATCAGGGAAAGACTACTAACCCATTAAAAAACTAAATTTCTAGAAGACACTATATTAAACTAAGTCACACATAATGCAATTACTCATACATGTAAGAACTCACCATTTTTGTCATACAGGTTCCTTAGAACTCAAATACATACAATGAAAACAGTGATAAAATAAACAACTAAGATAAACAAAAGAAAATTCCCTAAGTTACCATTATTACAAACCTCGGCAAGAAGGAATATCCACAACATTATGTGTACCCTCTTCATAAAGTCCAATTTGAGGAGTCTCTGATGTGCCACGCACTGCCAGTTTTGCTCGACATCTCCACTCCCACTAAAGAAAAAATATGTAACTAGTAAGTTTGTCAGCATTCCATTAGAATCTGGAAACATGTTCAGTCTGAGATATGCATCACTGCGATTAGTATATTGTGCAATTCAAATTAATATATATGGAAATTCATAAAAATCTTGGTCAAATGCCAACCACCTTTGATCAACACACCAAGATATACATGTGGCAACAAAACAAAAACAATGCACAAATCAATACAGCAGCAGAAATCTGTGTTTAAAAACTTGGTCAACACATTTATAACAACTGAAATTTAAATGAGCAATGCCAAAAGTCACAGTTTTATAAAAGCCAAATTGTTCTTAGAAATTAAGTATGAATCATAGGTTTGAATTGCACCGATGTACTTAGCTTTTTCAACAGTTTACAAAGTGTGTTGTTCTCAGTGCAAGTGGGATATTCTCAGATATCACATCCTCTCACTAAGCACTCCATATATGTGGATTGAAGACATGGTTAGCAGCATAGATTCTCCATCATAGGTCAGGTATGATACATCATGTTATGATATAGGAAAAAACTATACCATTCTCAATATGTTATTCTCAGTGTTATTATGTAAATCCTAATCTACACCTTGGATGTGTTATTTTCCTAGTATACAATCTGTGCGTGAAATCACCATCTCACATTTTCTACATCAAAAAGACATAAGGAGAGGACAGTGCTGGCTGGAAAGATGGAAAAAATGAGGAGGAAGACAAGGTTGAACAGAATGCAAACCATCCAAAAGAGAAGGCCAAGGAACAAGCAGACATCAAGTACCAATCAAGGAATTTGTCTCCTCAATGAACCCCTTCCTTTTCATTTTTATTGGATTAGATTGATTTAACAAGAATAATGCAGAAATCAGATAGCCCTCAACGAGCATGACTCCTCAAGGAACAAACCCTCCTTTTCATTTTGATCTCAATGTTTGATTCACAATTCCTCAATAGTATCTAGGGAAAAACCATTTGTGTCCTCTCTCCCTTTCCAACTGTTTTGATTGAAACTCCAAAGCATAGTTTACAAACCCGGCGAGTACTCACTGAGTTGCCGAGTACTTGTGGATTTCTAGCCGAGGTGAGCAACTCGCACTTTAACTCACAACTTAGCTTGTAGAATACTCGCCAGTTTTTTTGAAAAAACTCGCCGAGTACCCTGCAGCAACTTGCCAAAAACCTGCCACTCTTTTTTGCGCGATTTTGACGTGTTTTGGCGCAATTTGGACGTGTTTGGGATGCGATTTCGTGTCGTACAAAACACCATCTAGGAGGACGAAAATGGTGTATAGGATGAAGTTTTGTGTGGTTTCAAAGACCTCTGTCCCTCAACCCTACAGAAAAAACGCTTGGAAGTTACTCAAAAATATTGTAAGTTACAAATAATGGAAAGTTACCATATTTGGAAATGTTATTAGCAAACCACTGTTGGAACTTGTTTATTTGAAAGGATTATTCTGGAGGTCAAAAGTAGTTGCCCTCATTTCATTCAGCAAATATATTCATGGTGAAGGCATATGAGGTTGAGGAAATGTGGTAATGGCAGTGGATGATTTTCCCTAAGTATTTTGGGGGTTTTGAGAGAGCCAAACCAGCGCCTACCATTTTCTGCTACACCACATGAGTTTGAGTTGTTTACAAGCATTATAAGGGTCCCACCATCAAGGGAATGTACCATAGATTACCCAAGTTTGAAAAATCTTGGTACCAGTCACCCAAGTCAAGTTGAGTCATTCAAGTCTACATAATGTGACATTTGAATACTTGATAAAGGTCAGAAAATTATTTGTTTATATTCCTCGTTATTCTACACAAAAAGAGCTCAGTCAATCATTAATAAAATCTACTAAAAATTCTTTAAATGAAAGAATATTTTGCCTTGTCATATGTTCATTATATCTTGCTTAATCTTCTATATTGATAAACAAATTGCATAGCACATTAGCTACAGTGTGTCAATTTAAGTTATTTTGTCAAACATTTGAAGAAATCCCAAAGAAAACTAGTGAGGAACATTACATAAACTCAAAGAAGTGATCAGTTCATGCCCTATGTTGGCCATTCTTGATTTCTCTCTTTCCTTTGTACCAAAATATGATGCATCTAGAGAGGAAATTAGAGTTATTTTAATGCAGAAGAAGCACCCAATAGTTTTTGAGAGCCACAAATCTAGAGGAAAAGAAAATGGGTTATCAATCTTGTTGTACCCAAAATAAATTTTTGCTTCAATAAGCCATTTTGGTAAAATGGTCTAAATCTTCTAAAATTGTTGTCAAAAGTCAAAAGTAGGTCAAACAAAACATGGGCTTTTTGTGGTTTTATGTCAAGGAGGATACATGCAATTTTTTGAAAATTTGAAAATTAGGGTTTTGTACCCTTATTTTTAGGAAATCCATAAAAAATAGGACCTTTCCAGAAATGACTCAAAATGATTTTGATAGGATAAATTCACTTCATGATCACATTGGTCAAGTCAAAATCACAAAAATATCAAGTTTGCTTTAGTGGGTCTATTTTATTTTTTCAGGAGAAAAGCTAGGACCTTTGAGGCCATTAATGATAGATGGCCAGTACCAGGTATCAAGATCTAAGCCTCAAATGCTTCAAGGAAGAATCCATGGTGAAAGATGCTCGAAAAGATGCTTTGCAATGGAGGGGAATTTCAAAAGTTGAAATTGGCTGAAAATATTCTAAGTCTGGAAGATGCACGCCTTGCTACAAGAAAGATACTACGGTCAATGCCTTGGTCAAACATTTTCAATTGTCCGTACACGCAAAATGGTGAAGGCAATCACAACAATGAATGCAGTCGCGTCGCCGACAACTGCAATCAAACCAGTCGAGCAAGATGGTGAACACAAAGTGCGAGGAGGTCAAAATCATCAACAAATGACCAACTTTGGAGCCCACTGCATCCTTGTAGAAAAGGGGCGAGCATGAATTCAAGAGGCCAATTGTAGTTGTTAACAATTGCAAAACCGTTCGTCCTCTTAAGAATTTTGCTAGCTTTTTGATGCATCGTCAAGCAAGTTCACCAGATTCATCAATCACCGAAAAACGAAGGCAAATACAAAATGCTGAAAGCAAGAGTCATCAAAGACGACAGTCAATCACGGAAATTGCACCCCTATAAGCTAGAGGCACCCAAGAATGAAAGCTCTTGGATGTCAATCTTTGGATTGGCAATCTCCAATAATCTTCACAGATTCATCCCAACTTCGTAATGAATCCAGCAGCCAACTCAGAAGACCTATCAAACAGCAGTGGTGGTTAATCAAACAAGCACGTAAAACGAAGGATAAATGGATGAACATCAAAACAACTGCACCACTGCAAGCCAGGGGCACCCAGCATTAAGAGCAACCAGATGAAGTTTTTAGCAGTTGTCTTCTCCAAAGCATCTGCTTAGAATACTTCTATCAAATGCTCATAAACTAAGATCAAGCAAAAAATGCTTGAGGCGAAGGCAAGTTGAAGAACATAAAAATTTGGCTAAGTGTAGAGGAAAATGTACCTTCCCAGGAAAAGGTGCCCATCTTTTTGGGCCACCAGATACTGCTTTCAGGCTTCATAACTCCCATGAAGACCTCTTCAAAGTTGATCAATCGTTGCGATGAAACTATCAACACGAACATCGAAGTGGTCAAACTCCCAACAATGAGAGCCAAATTAGAGCATCCCGCTGAAGGTTGCAAAGTGAAAATTACAGCTCAAAAGGTCAAATGCACCCCTGCAGGCCAGGGTCGTCCAAACTTTTGAGCCCTCTTAATCAACTTTCAGGACTTGCAATACTAGTCAACCTTTCTAGAATTGAATTGGTTATCCATTCAATATCTCAGCACGCTCACTATAATGTCCCCTTTTTAGCATGATCAAGTTTTCAAATGGTTTAGCCTATCATTGACCCTCATAGGCTAACTTAGATGTTCAGAGGGTCTTCTGAGGCTTTATCTTCTCGTGTTTAGTGGTTTCCAGCTTTGGCCTTCATTTGGTGTCTCTAGAGCTCCATTTGCTATTCTTACTATTTATAGTAAGTCAGAGTTTGGTTGAAAGGACCCTTACTATTTTTAGTAAGGCATTTCGTCACATCGGGATTCACAGAGTTAACTCCAGTTCAGATGGTGTGGTGAAATAATGAGTTTTGAAGGAGTTATTAATATTTAAATGGCTCAAATGATAATTAATTATTAAAAAGAAATATTATAAAGTTATAATTTAACTTTATAATTGAGGGTCAATTCATCATTAAAAAGGGGCCATAATATTTAATTAATTTTTGGGCGTTTATCCCAAGGTGATAATATTAAAATTATTAAAGTGCAATGTTACACCATTAAAATGCATTTAATGTGCTTTTTGAGGGGGTCGACCCTCTTTAAGGAATTATAAATGAAGCTAGTGAGATATCAAAGGGATTCTTGAGCATTTGATTTGGTGAAAATTGTCTGTGAAGAAGAAGCCAAGGGTTTTTGTCTTCCATGCCATTGGATAACGATAAACTCTTCAGTGTTGCAGCCATTTGAGGTGGTGAAATATCCATTGAATTTGGCATTCGGGAGAACTTCATTCAAGGGTTCTAATTGTGCACAAAAATCTGAGTATTTCATAAAGGGTTTCAGAGTAGGAACGAAGGATTTTGGTGTCAGATTGAAGAGCAGATTAGAAGCTGATCATTTGTGATTGTTGGCACAATTTTCAAGACAATACGGCCTGCATTTTTACAATCTTCATTTGCAGCAGGGAGGTGACCTTAGAAGGAGAGCGATTTTGGTTTGAGAAGCCACAAAAAAATCTAAGAAAATTCAAAAGGATGCGCCCAGCCTTGTAGAAGTTGGCCACAGCAGATTTGGAGGAAAAGATTGCACATTGGACAAGAAACGAATTTTTCATGTGAGTTGCTTTTTGCAGCCAGTTTCAAAACAGCAATTATTATTCTCTGTTTTCAGGTATGATTATGTATTTGAAAGCCTAACTTAATAAATAAAACATTGCCTCAATCTTTTCAGCAGTGGTTTTTTTTATTCCGTGCATTTCTTGTATTTCTTTATGCTCAATATTGTTATCCTTATTATCAAACAAATCAAACAAAAGCATAAAACCGTTGTAAATACAAAGAAATTGCAAAAACATCAAAACATAAACAATCAGCCCCCGCAATTGAGAGAAGACGAGTTCTTACATTGGTATCAAAGCCTTAATCCTGCCATCCTGGAGGGATAAAGGTTCACATGAAAAGTCACCATAGATACTACACTCGCAGAAAAGCAAAGCCAGAAGAGAATTGGCAAGAGGATAATCCATTTGTAGACATACCATTAGCAAAAATGGGTGACAGGGAAAAAGAGGGTCCTCAAAGAAATGAAAGAAGAAATGAAGATAGGGGTGAAGAGTTTCTTGAGAGAATGGCTCGTGCGTTTGAGGGATTTACAGCAACTATGCAGTAGCAGATACAACAAATACAGGGTTGTAGAGGAAAATAGAATGCGGCACAATAGGGTTGCAGAAGATAATAGGAGTGCGGTGGGGACACCAAGGGCACATCATGTTCCTTCATCAACGGTTGATAGGCCTACTCAACGCACTTTCCTGAGAGAAGAGCAAGTTGAGGAAAATGTTGAAGAAGCTAAAGATCAAACATATGTTGATGCAATTATGGCAGCCAACGATAAGTGGGAATTATTGATGCTTCAAGTGCGTGAGCGCATGCATTTTGACCAATTTGAGACTTTGAGGGTTGAATACTATAGGTCTCGGCAAGGGCATAGGCCTCAGACCCAAAACAAGGACTTGAAGCACGCCACCATCAAAATCACATTACCCAATTTTGATGGCAGTGGCAAGGTAACAACTCAGTCTTGGATTCACAAGTTAGACACCTTGTCTCTTCGATCTGTGGTTGAAGAAGAAGCAATTAAGTATGCCACGTTACATTTAGAGGGGGTAGCCCATGATTGGTGGTATCATAGGATGGTGACACTATAGCATAATCGCATCACCTCTTATCAGGAGTTTGTGGATAGGCTAGTTGATCGCTTCGATAAAAGGGATCTAGAGGTGTATTTCAGGGACTTGGCACAGCTTAAGCAGGTCGGTAGCCTGGAGAACTACATCAATGATTTTTAGAGATTATCCGTGATGGTGACAAACATATCTAAGAGGAGGCTAGTTGTACTTTTCATAGAGGGCTTATTGGAACCATTACGAGGGTGGATAAAAGCCTTTGATCCACCAACACTACAGGGGCAATGAAGAAGGCAAGGAGTGTGGAGTTTGCAACCCCCAAAAGCAAGAGTACAGATAAGGATGTTCCTTCAACCAGCAATGAGTATTCTCAACAAATTGTTGATAAGAAAAAGAAAATGTAATGTCCCCTTTCTAGACAGTGCAGTTGATTCAGGGGTTAGCCTATCATTCAGACCCTCGTAGGCTAACAGACGTGTTTAGAGGGTCACTTGAGGCAGTTATCTTGCATTTGGGAACATTACTCAAGCAATTGATTCAGGTTTAGGCCTTGGCAGACACTTACAAAGTAATTTTTAGACACTTACTATTTATAGTAAGTCAGGCAGACAGGGGTTTCTATTTCTGGCAGGGCACCTGGTTCAGTGGTCAGCTCAGTTTCGACCCTGTTTGATGATTTGATGAGCAAACAGTGATTATTGAGGCATTTGATAATTATTAAAAGTTTATTAATTTGACTTTATAATATAAAGTCACTTTAATGAAAAATTAAAGTAATTATTTAATGGCAAATTATAAAGTATTAATACTTTATAATAAAGAGGTAAATAATATTAAATGAGTATTTTATTACTCATCAAAAAGGGATGCCATTATTTAATTGTTTTGCCTATGTCAAAAAAGGGCGATTTAATTAATATTTTAAATGCTCATTACTTGCTTTTTGAGAAGGGGTCGACTTATTGAGAGGAGATATATATTTCACAAAGACAAATCGAATTCATTCATTGATGATTATTCTAATTTGTCTATTTTTCTCTCTAAGAGCACTAGGGTTTGTGAAACAAGGGTTTCTGCAAACATTGGATTTTAGAGAACGTTCTCTCTTCAGAATCAGACATACTGAGACTGTGAGATACCAATTGAAGCTTGTCAGTTAAGTGGCTTCATTCAGAAGTCATTACAGAGCTTACTGTGGAGTTCTTATTCAGAGTTTGGATCGATCTATCTTCCAGAAGGAGAATATTTTCATTGGCAGGCACAAACTTCAAGGCAGTACGGATTCTTTATTTGCTGGTATAAATCGTACTTATCATAGCTACAAGGCCGTACCATTCATATCAAGCAAGACGTCTTGAATTTTGGTCTTTTGCCTCCATTCTGGACACCTAGGGTTTCTGGAGCTTTTGCATTAATTTTGGGGTCAGTAGATTGCTTCTTTCATTTGGCCATACCCTCTCTGGCTTTCTTCAAGCGGCTACAAACTAATTCAAGTTCTTTTTTTATATTATGCATAAGAAGAGCAGAGAATACAAATCACAGTAGCAACGAGTTCAAAGCAGAACAGCTAAAATAATCCCCCCATTACAGAATAGAAATCCCAAAAAAGCACAGCCCCAAGTGTGAAACACAGCCGCCCTAACTACCCAGATACATTTATCAAAAAAGGAGTCCCCTAAAGAGGAATATCCAGAGTCCAAGCACCACCGTGTATTAGCCTGTAGCAGTTACAACATAAACAGAAATATACAAAAAACCATAATAGAATATATCACAATATAGAGTTATAAGCACCAAAAATACACAAAAAGGATATAATCATAAAGAGCAACTTAGGATGCCTCTTGACCACCACTCTGTAGGAGACCTGCTTTTCTCTACTTTTGATTTTTATGCTGAATGATAAGGGTTTGTAATTTTTTCATATTTTCTCATAGATTGCCAGTCAAGAAATCAAATACAAGAAATGTAAACATAAACCCTACTGCAGCAATGCAATTTAATTTATTGATTTTCTTTCAAAGCTTTTACAAATATATGCATACCCGGAAATACAATCTGCTATAGATCTGAAGAAATAAATCTGATGAAGCATAGATTTGACTTCTAGATGAAGCCAACAGTGAACACCTTCAGCTGATATTTCACAACCTCAGAATGCTGATATAATGGAGAGTTTCTGTTCTCCAAAGCCGATACGCTGGCAGAAACCCTTGGGCTCCCTTCCCCAAACGCCAATGAGAAATTATCAAACAAATATCCAATAATCAATTTTGAATGATCCCCCAAATGAGCCCCATAAGATTCTTTTATACTTTTCCTGAGGAACTCATACACTTTTCTCACCAATGTGGGATTAAAAGATAAAAGGCCAATCCCCCCCCAATTTTCCTTTTAAATCATTTTAAAATAATATAATATTCGCACTTTGGAATATTAAAATATGTCCTTGAAATTGGCGCCCAAATAATTAATTAAAATGGCCCCCCTTTTAATGATGAATGGACCCTCAAGTTATAAAGTGCAAATATAATATTATAATATAATATTAAAATATTAATTATTATTAAAGTCACCTTAAATAATAATTAAATGTTATAACTTAGGCAAAACTCCTTATTTCACCCACTCAACTGAATTTGGGAATCGACACTGCCCACATGTGAACTTCAGGTGCCCTGCTATAAATAGAATTGCTTGCCAGCTGACTTACTATAAATAGTAAGTATACGAAACTGAATCAGCTGAAGGCTACTTGAACCCACACGAGATGCTGAAGGAGAAATTCCTCTGATTATCGCCAAAAGAGACCCTCTAACCAGTCATAGTAGCCTACGAGGGCCAGGAAAGGCTAAATCCACCGAACTCTGATGCTCGCAAAAATTGGGGACATTACACACTCGGAGCTACAAAAGTCTCTGCAGCAGCCAGACCCTCCTTAACCACTTGCCCTGTATGCCCCAACTTTGCATCCTTCTTCCTCTGCTCATCAGCAAGGTCTTGCCGAAAAGCCTGAAGAATTTCCCTGAAAACCTCAATCCCTAGATGTCCCTCCGGCCATAACTGTCCATACCTATCCTCCATAATACCAGTAGTAACCTGAGTGTTCTCAAAATAGCTCCAAAACTTATCTTTTGAAAGGGACACAGTGAAATAAACCTGCATAGCAATAGTGTAGAAAGTGAATCTCCTAAAAGACTCAGTAAGCAACCTCCTCTTTCCTTGAAAACAATCATCATTTCTAGCCTTCCAGATGAACCACAAAATGCTAGAAGAAAGACAAAGCCAAAATAAAGCAGCAACTTTCCCCATCTTTATGTTATGGTTAAACAAATTTTTTACAAGGAGAGGATGTCCATCATTCCCCCATATATCTTGTTGATCACAGAAAATTCTCCAAATTTCTTTTGCAAAGATACAGCCAAAAAAAATGTGATGAATTGTCTCAGGAACTTTACAGATGCTACACATGTCAATATCATCTTGTTTACTTTTGAATGAGAGTTTATGAATAATAAGAAGCCATCTGAAGCAAGCAATTTTAGCTTCAAGTTCTTCAAATAATAGCTTGCATTTTTACTTCCATGTTTGAATTTCGCAGTTGTAATTATTTTGGAAGATCAATAAATCATCTGGCATCAGATTTTAGGCTTATTTCTATCATATTTAGTCTTCTGGTATTTTATTATATTTTTCCAAGCATTTTCTTGCAAAATCGCATTATCTCTTTATTTGCAAAAAACCACAAAAAATCAAAAACAACAAAAAACAAACAAAAATTCGCATTCACCGTCAAAAGTCAGGGTTGAGAGACACCTGGTCTCTTACAGTGGTATCAGAGCATAGTTTTCCTGCCATCCTGTGCTTTTTCAGTTGCTTTTCAGTCAAATGTGTGCCTTTCCGATGCTTTTTCATGAGTAGAGACATTATATTCTACAGTAAGGGTAGAGGAACAGGCAGAATTGAGGATTGGACAGGTCCACCAATTCATGAAGGTGAGACAATATCAGGGGTTCTAGGTATACACAGATCTAGTTCCAGCAGCAATGAGAATAGTGTCACCACACTCATGGCAAATCGTGAGATTCCTACAGAGTCTCGTAGGGATGCAGGGAAAAAACCGACCAAGGGTGAGATGTCTGAAGCAGAGTTCAAACGGAGACATGATAATATGATGGACATGATGTCTCAGCTAATGGGCACGATGCGGCAGTATGTTCAGCCTCAACAGCACTACATTCAGATAGGACAGTCTAGCAGGACTGCAAGCATAGACCAGCCACAGGTGTCAGTACAACAGCAATCGTCACCTGTCATTCATGAGCGTAGGCCTAGATAGCCTACCTTTATTACTAGGGAGGCACCACCGACTCTGGAGTCAGAGCAACAGGGTCACCAGCCTGAGTTTCAACGAAAGAATGGTACATTAGTGGTAGACATGACCAGATTCTTTGGAGAGTACTAGACATTGGCTCCTGAGATTAGGCAGTCGTCGTTTCATGAGTTCATGGATGTGCATAGACCCAGGGGTGGAGGTAGATTTGAGCGCAAAGCTCCTCAGTACCAACCATCACCACAGGTGAACAGGGATCTTCAACATGCGGTGAGCAAGATTGTCTTGCCTTATTTTGATAGCTCGGATAAGAGTTCAGCAAGGTCTTGGGTACAGAAGCTAGATAATTACCATCATTGAGACCTATGCAAGAGGACGAGGCCATTAAATTTGCCACACTACATCTTGATGGGTTAGCGCATGATTGGTGGCATCAAGGCATGTACACATTGGGTCATCACACGGTTACCACCTACTAGGAGTTCACAAACAGGCTCATAGAGCGTTTTGATAAGAAGGATCCAGAACTTTACTTTAGAGAGCTAGCTTAGCTCAAGCAGTCAAGTAGTTTGGATGCCTACATTGGTGAATTCTAGAGGGTTGCAGTCATGGTGACAGGTATCTCAGAGAGAAGACTTGTCATTCTTTTTATCGAGGGATTGTTTGAGCCGATGAGAGGTTGGGTCAAGGCATTTGATCCTCCTACTCTGGAGGAGGCAATGAGGAAGGCACGTAGTATGGAGCTTGCAGCACCTCGCAGCAAGTTCTCTTCAGGCTCAACACCTTATTCGAGGCCTAACAGATCATTTGAGAGGAATAGAACATTTCACTGGAAGAAGGATCCACTTGATCCTAAGAAACGAAATGCACCACCAGTTGACAGGGAAACATTGAATGATTTACGCAAGAAAAAGTTGTGTTTTTGGTGCAAGGCACCTTATGATGAGAAACATGTATGCCCTCTTCGTCCAAAGGTCAAAAATAATCGGATGGAGTGGTTTTGTGAAGGTGAAGAGCAATCTGATCTGTCAAACTAGCAAGCTGATTCAAAGCATTCAGATGATGAAAGGTCTGAAAATGATAGTGAAAATGAAGGAGGAAAGAAGTTACAGGAGGCACACTTGACTAGTCTTCAGAGAGATGGGTCTTTTAGGCTACGTGGGCTCCTAGCAGGTCAGAAGGTGATTACTCTACTTGACACCGGTGCCACTCATAACTTTATAGATGCACGGTTAGTAGAGAGAAGAGGCATACAGACAGAGGAGTTTGAGGGTATTCGAGTCGGTGGTTGATAGATACACCCTCAAATGTGATAGGAGAATAACAGATCTCCCGATGCAACTGAACAACTATGAGTTCAAGGCTGAATTCTACGTTGTTAATATGGGAGATACTGATGTGGTACTTGGGATGGCATGGCTTCACGATTTGGGTGAGTTCACACTCAATCTTCTAGACATGGAGATGAAGTTCAAGGTAAACGGGAAACCACATGTCATAAAGGCCATTAGAGATAGTAATTTGAGAGTGGTATCTTTTAGACAAATGGAGAGGCTCATTCGTCATGATATGGAAGATTGGGCTGCAGAGTGTATGTTGTTACCAGCACAGCAGGAGCAGCAGAAGGTTGAGTACCATCCTGACATTCAGATACTAAGGACTAAACACTCTCAAGTGTTTAGTGATATTCCACATGGCAGACCTCCAGATAGGGGCATCAAGCACATTATCGAGTTGGAGGAGGGCGCAAATCCCATTATGATCACACCATATAGACATCCGAAACACCTCAAGGGTGAGATAGAGAAAACAATCAGTGAGTTGTTGGCTATGGGGCATATCAGACCTAGCAAATCACCTTTTGCTTCATCGGTGGTATTGGTGAACAAAAAGGATGGATCACTTCAGATGTGTATAGATTACCGCCAGCTCAATAAAAGAACAATCAAGAACAGGTACCCTATACCCCACATCGATGAGTTGATTGATGAGTTGAATGGTGTTGTCTTCTTCACGAAGATTGACTTGAGGTCTGGGTACCACCAAATTCGAATGAGGGAGCAGGATATAGAGAAAACCGCTTTCAGATGCCATTGTGGTCACTTCGAGTTCTTGGTTATGCCTTTCGGTCTAACCAATGCACCTACTACCTTTCAGGCTACAATGATCAGAGTTTCCAGTTCTCAGCTACGGAGATATGTTGTAATGACCTATTCCTTGCGTAAATTTAAATTTTCCAATTCACACTTTAATCATGTAAAGGTAACAAGTAACAAAGACAATACAATAAAATTGTTCCTTTCTTTATTGAAAAATACATACAAGTTACATTATGTTTCCACATGAATTTCATTTTACATTGCAAATATAAATCAGAGTTCAAAAGTAACATAGTTACTTACATAGCTCGTAAGCTTTTGCACAAATAGAAGAAGGTCCAAGAGTCCATCCTTTCAAATCTTGGTACATCGGCCGCCTGCTATGGAGGAGAAACATCACTCGGGCGCTTTTCCGCCAACCACGGACTTATAATGCAATCCCCTGCACACCTATCGTTAGATAGATGGCCCTCCATTCGAAGAAGAGATTGGTACGGTATCCTTTAACAATTACCAACTGAGCATAGTGTTGTGTCCTACACAACTAGAACCTTGCTATTTCACAATCTCGAACTAGTACTCGGATCACAATGAACTGACAGTGTAGTCTCAACTAACTCACATCTATGTGGCAGTCGTACGTTTCACTACTTTGGCCAAAGTATTCTCATTCAGTACTTCGAATGAAGGTCATCTATCATAAACACTACTCAGGGCCGATTTGACTTGAGGCTTCCTTACTCTATGCACAGGTTTTGTCCTTCAATGGGTAAATCCATCACCCTAGACATCCTACAATCATACGAACCTACTAGAAATGAAACAGTCTACAAGTATCTTGTATCAATCCTCCTAATTAGGAAATCTTTATCCTAGGAGTACTTAGCTTGTCTCAGTTATCCTAATAACTTAAGCTAAAAGACTTTACTTGATTCTGCCTTCATTTCGATCCTCGTAGATAATAAGTACATCTACGTATTCTCCATATACAGAGATCATACACAACATGCAATAGTCATTCAAAATGCAAATAAATCCTTCCCTTTTATCTTTTTTCATTATTTCCCTTTAATGTAAGATAAGTAAACTAATCCGTTAAGCTCTTTACTCATATAATCCCTTTTTCACAATTCCCTTAATTATTGAATCCCTTACACATTTTCTCCTTTAATGCATTGCTTTAAATATTCATCAAAATAGTTCTTCCTACTAGAGCAAATTGAAAGCAGCAACCATAAGATCAAAAAGGAAACAAAACTTCAATAAAAGTTATAAACTAGGAGGATTCATGCCTGATTTTAAAACTTCTTCCAGAATTGCTTTTCTAGACTTTTCTTCAAATAAGCTTCCAGAATTCCAACTAAAAATGGCTTCTTTGTGATAGTATTTCACTCTATAATGAACTCTTATATCCCTTCTCTCAAACATGTTTCCACCACTAAATTCTTACTCCACTATAATTCACAAATACCTCACTTTGAGCTCAAAATGATATAATCACTGTAGCTGGTAAATGCTGGTAAAAATTCACTGTATTTTTCAAACTCAGCAATACAGAAAATACAAGTAATACAACGAAATGGATATGGGGTTTCAATAAAACTACTAAAAACAACGTTTGACACCTCAAAAAATTAGGCGTCTTTGACTAAATTGATGCAAGGTCTCCAAATAGTCATTTCTTTCTTTTTCCATCTCATGCTTCGAACTACCACTTTCGGTAAAGGACGAATCCCACTAACTGGATGATAGGTTCATTTTGTGACTAGAAGAATGTGATGTCACCGCTCTAGTTAGTTATTAGGTGCAGTGTGTTAGCCTATTTCTTGGACCCTTGTGGGCTAATTGGATTGGTTAGAGGGTCAGTGGTATTTACTGGAGGAGTTGGTTATTCTCATTTTCAAAGGTCAGTGATTGGCTCACTGCAGGCCTTGGCAGTTTAGGAGTTGACGGCTTCTGACAGCACAGAGATACATGGAGTTTTGAGGAAGTTATGATTATTGAAGTGATTTAAGTTATATTAATTTAATACTTTATTATAAAGTCAAATTGACTTTGTTCTTTTTATATCACTTAAATATTCATAAAAAGGTGATTTAAAATTAAATCACTTATGCATAGAAGTGGGCGCCCAAGTATTTAATTTGGAACTATTGAAAAGTGAATTAAATATGATTTAAAATATTTAAATGATTGCAAGTGGCGTCACTTTCTTGAAAGTCATGCCTTTTTGGATATAAGGCATTTTGGCAATGAGAAACTCACTTCTTGAATATTTCGACTTTTCCTTTGCTTTTCTTTTGTGCTATCCTCTGTGATCAGGGTTTGAGCAAAACTTCCATTGAAGAACGAGATCTCTTCAATGTTGAGCATTTTTGAGATTGTGAGAGACCAGTCGAATTAGTGCAACTGTGAGGGCTTCATTGAGAGGTTCTACATGCTACAATCAGAATTATATTATTTAGTTTTTACTTATTTGCAATAAGGAAGGGGGTTTCTACACTTGAGGCGTCCTCTTCAGCAATTCTACAACTTCCAGCTTTGGCTCTTCAGCATCTTACTTGGGTCGTACTATTTACATTGGGAAATGTGCCATTTTAGAGGAGGCGTGTGAAGTAACTTGCTAAAACGCCTTTCTTTTGGCTTTGGTTTGGGTTCCATTCTTGGCGTCTACCTTTCTCAAGGGTTTGTATCCTATATCAGAGTGGGAGAAGTCAGATATGGAACCTAAGCATGCATATTTGTCAGTTTTCATCAATTCCGACTGGCAAGCTAGGATACTTATTTATTTAATTATTCTGGAGCATTTTGGGTATGTAATTCATTTGTAATCCCATTGTATGTACTGCAAAATAACATCTATTACATTTGTTGCTCAGAATATTACTGTATTGCATTTTTATGAGCTTTTATATGATGCGCACCTTCTCTTTTTTCTACAAACTTTCTCTAAAAAACTAAAAAACACAAGAAGATTTAAGAAAAATACAGGGGTTTGAGTTGTGAGCCAACAGGGTTCATCACAAAGAATTCTACATCTAACGACTATATGTAAGGCATCTAAAAGCTGCATTAGGAACCCCAAAAGTGAGGACACCCCTAGCCAGCGAGGGCGCAAACACCAATTTGACAAAAGTGTAACTTTCATCCGGACGCCATACTTTGACCCCTGAGACTAGGAGCTAGGGTGCTCCGATTCGTGCACTGTAATCTCTCTGCGTAGCTAGAACAACTTACAAGAGATGTCTCTGGGGGTGACAAAGCAAGAAAACTGCTTCTAAGACCTCAAAAAGAAGGGTGCCTTTTCCAAGAGGATGTGTATTTTCCATAGTAATTTTCTGGCTATCTTCACTCTTCAGCATTCTACACTGACCCTCCACATACGAGCGTTTGCCAAATCCCGGAGGCTAATGGTTGGACTTGTTGGATAGTTGAAGTAATTCTACACAAGTCTCGTGAAGACTGTAACTGCAAAAGACCCCATCTGGCAGGCCTAAAGGCTAGGCGCCCCTGGCCTATAGAGGTACAGGTGTGAATTTCTACATTTTTCCACCCTCTATTTTACATGCTTGGTAGAACCTTTGTCACGATCACTCAGCATGTTGGATCATCTCATGAACATTGTGAAGCTGAACTGAACTAGAAAAGATCCCCTGAGCAATAGATTTTACAAATTCATCCATCTGAGGGGTCAAATTCAAGGGCGCCCCTAGGCTACAAGGGCGCAAAAACTATAAATTTGACAGCCTTTGTGACATGCATTCTCTTCATACCTTCAGCTTCTGACTTCAATTGCCGGAGTTCTACAATTCAGATGACTTCGCTTGATAACTCGTCAGAAAGTTGGACTAATTCTGAAGCGATTGAACATATTTGCAAGCGCATGCAACTAAATCTGAGCCTTCAAAAAGAAGGGCGCCCCTGGGCTACAGGGGCGCAGATTTACTTTCTGCAAAATATCTTCATCTGTTTCTGCCTTCGTAAACACTATTTTGACCACTGAATTGACCTTGTAGGAGTATAATTATGTCATGAAACACTTCTCCATCATAATATGTCCTACTTTGAGTCCCAAGTTCAAGTTCTGACCTCCAGGAACTGACCAATTGTTGTTGACGACTGACATAACACTGACCAAAGTCCATACTTGACTTGCCCAAAAGTTGTATTTTGACATCATTTTAACAAGGTTTCGACTCTTTTAAGCACTTAATGAAGCAAAAAAATTGGTTTGGGTACAACAATATGCAAGAAATCGATGCAAGCCCAAGCTAGAAATGATCTCTAATCAGATATGCAAACCATCCTCCACAAATTTGGCCCTTGGCCACTAAATTTGGTACAATGAGAAGACTGAAATATCTCCTCCAAACAGCTGCAACCCTTCGGAAGATCTTTCACGACCTCAATTATGCAAATCAATGGGAGTTTTCGTTCTGTTGTGACCTATTTCACACATTGCCCCATTGCAAATGGGGACCCTCGGTGGTTTGTTTTTGGGGTTTAGTTTTGAGTTGCAATTTCATAAGCTCTTTTGCTTCGTGAGTTCCAAGTCAGAATCTGGAATCATTGCCCGAACCAAGTTGAAATTTCAAGCCTAAAATTGTGCATAAATGTTGTAGAAGTGTTCAGAAGACCTTGTAGATGAGGATCGCCCAATTTGACACTTCCTACTTTTTAGGGATTTTGCTTTTTATTTTTTTCATTTTTGGCACTTTTGGACCATTCTGGAATTTACTATTTTTAGAAAGTTGTTTTTTTGCTTTTTCTATTTTCAGAAACTTTCTATTTTTGGAAAGTGCCAAGGTCCCACCAATCAAGGAGTCAAAGTTTCCATCTTTAGACTAAAAAAGCATGCAAAAATCACTGAAAAATCTAAAAAATCAGTTAAAAAGCATGAGAAATCTGAGAAAAATCAATAAAAAGCAACAAAAAATCAGGCCTTTAGATCAAAAAATCAATCAAAAATCTGATGAAAACAAGTAAAAATCTGGAAAAAAAACAAAAAACAGATCAAAAAGTGGATCTCCAGATGAAAAAGGCATTGAAAAGGGAATGAAAAATCATGAGATTCTGGGCTGAGATGGTGTAAGTTTGAAGAAATTCAAGGAGTGCGCCCAGCAAGAAGAATGGCATAAAATCTTGCAAGTCCGCCCAAGGAAAGCTTGCCAAGTCCGCCCTCACATGGCAAAGGAAATGGTCTGAAAGATTGCCAAGTCCGCCCTCACATGGCAAAGGAAATGGAAAGGTCTCTTCAAAGTCCGCTTAGGAAGATAACAAGGATGGAAAAACATTTAAAAAGTCCGCCCTTAGAAGTGGAAGGAAATATGCCAAGTCCGCCAAGCCAAAAGTGGAGAATGGAAAGCCTTGAGTGAAGTCCGCCCTCACTTGGAAAAAGACAATGGCAAGGGTCTTATGAAGTGCGCCATGTTATCGAGAAGTTCCTTGAAAGTCCGCCTTGGCACTTGGAAAAGAAGTTGCGAAGTCTGCGAATGGAAAGGTCTCTCCAAAGTCCACCCTTGATGTGTGGAAAGAGTTTCTTAAAGTCCGCCCTTGCCTCTTGAAGTGGAAAAATCACCATCAAGTCCAACTTAAACATCTAGGCATTATGGAAAAATATTTGTGAAGTCTGCCTAGACCATCAAGAGCAGATGGAAAAATAGACATGAAGTCCGCCATACCAAGTTGAAGAGTGGAAAGAAAATTGTGAAGTCGGACTTGAACTATAGAGAGCATGGAAAGATTTTCTCAAAGTCTGCCTAGCATATGGAGATACCATTTTGAAGTCCGCCATGGAGAAAATTTGGCAAAGAAATTCTAAAGTCCAAACTTTCAAAGAAAATAATGAGAAATCCATTATACAAAAAATTGCCAAATAAAAATAATAATACATGGATAAAATTAAAAATTAAAGGGTAAAAAATTGAAAAATCATATATAAGCCTTTAATTACCTTCAACACTTCGAAAAAATTCAAGCTTCAAAAGGATAAACTTCAAAATTTTGGATTTTGGATAAAGATGAAGAGTGGGAATTTAGAAACTTGCCTTGTTAAACGGAAAGAAAGAAGTCTACATTTGATGAACTTGAGAAACTGCTAAATCAATCGAGTTTTTCAACCTTATAAGGCATTTTCAAGTCATTATCAACTCACAATTTCAATTTGAGAAGACGTTTAGCTCTCTCTCCATTCCTAGAGATAGAGAATTTTTCACGAGTTAAAAAAAAAATTCGAGAGAGAGAATTTTTTCATGAGAGATTTTTTTTTTAGAGGTAGAAATTTCGAAAGTTGAGTGATTGATTTCTTCAAGGCGAAGAACAAGGAAAGAAGTAGAATTCCAAGCTGAAGGTCGAAGTTTTCAGAGGATAGCTTGCTTTTTCGACAATAAAGACGAAATTTTCAAGGTTTCAAGTCGAATTGCTAGCCACAAAGTGTAACTTTGGAGTTTGAAAGAATTCTTTACTTTTGTCTTCATTTTATCCACGGAAAATTTACTAAGTGTTGTTAATTTAAGCTTGCTTTTTCATAGAATCTAACATTTAGCAAGCTGAAAGTTAGAATATTAAGAGAAGAATTTTAAAGGAAATCATAATTGAAAGTTAATATATTCTTTCTTTCTCGCAGGTTGATGACCATCCTCGGAGAATTGTCAAAAAAAAGCACCAATGAAGTTCGCGAGCAAGGGAGTTCAACAAGAGTCAAAGATCAATTCCAAATGGAAGAACATCACAGATACAGACCTCGGGCACATTGATTTTGAGGAATTCAAAAAGAGAATGTATGGATTGAATGGACTTATGCCCACAGCCATTGCCCGCTGGATGATGAGGAATGGAATTGTCCAAGCTGTCGGATTTCCTCCAGCAATCCAGTGTGTCGAATTGATGGTTGAATGTGTAAGGCATTACAACCCGCAGGAAAGACAGATTATAGCTCCTGATGGAAGGATTTTGGCGCATTTCGAAGAACCAACTATCCAGGAGGCATTTGGCATCCCTAATCATAATCGAACTTCATATAAAACAAAGGAAGAAGCTAGAAGAATCTTTGAGGATCAGGCAGATCAATGTGCAACTCATATCAACAAAACATGTTTGGAAAAGCCAAGAGCTTCCATTAAGAAAAATCCTAAGAAACTGCACCCGACAAACTTTAAGGACTATGGTGATATCGTTTTACTCCTTAACAGAAAAATGGGCAGTCCTCAAGGTGCCTACTTTGAAACATGGATGTACTTCTTTATCCAGGAAATCACCTCCGGAGTCAAAATGTTTAACTAGTCGAGGATGATCAGTGATAACATCCATGAGCAATTAATCAACCTTGAAAAGACTAAGTCATTTTATATGAGTTCCTATGTCATTTATCTATTGGCCAAAGCCTATAGATATCCTGGATTGATATGCAAGGGTGTTGTGGGAAATGGAGAAAATGAATTCAAAGTGTATGAATGCTACCCTCAATTGCAATTGTCTGCCAAGTCCCATTTCAAAAGAGTGCATGATGCGTTCCTAATGTTCATCACGAGGATACTACAAGGGGGGACGCATCAAAGGCTGACACATGAAGCAAAGAGCCTTATTAGTAAATATTGATACTGGTACATCCAGTTTCCAAGATTAGGATTCACTGGGAATCCATTCAAGCTTCCCATCTTCCCCACCCACAGAATGATTCTACTAGAGGTTCTTAGGCAACTGGAAACTTATCAAAATTTCCAGAGGATGAAGAGCAAAGCAGCCATCACTTTCCCATTCTTCATCAGGAACATGGAAGAATATTGCTCGTCTACACAGGCAGTTGAACGTGCTAGACTAGAAATGTAGTGGTATCCGTTCACATCGTACCGATCTAGAGTCAATTTTGATCCTCACCACCACATCGGAACCATGAACAGAAAGAAATATAAACACAAAGTAGACCTAGAGGATTACTGGGCCAACGTCGCGGATGAATTTGATGTTAGGAAAAGATTGTGGTCCAGACTGCCTGTCAGCTTAATCAAAACAACAGAACTCTTCCGTGTGCCAAACCAACTTGAAGATGATGGTGAGTTTACACAACCAGTTTTTTATGGAAGCCAACCTCTTCCTCCCGTGCATTGGTCAAAACCAGAAATCTCTGACTTCGACACCTTCATGAGACCTATCATCAAGTATTCACAATGGTGGACAGATCAGCAAATTAAAGAACTACAGCGGAAGGGTATGCATTTGACATACACTCTGATGGGAAAAGCAGAATCTTACTCTTCGAACGCCAAAGCATCCCAAGGAGACAAGCCAATTGAGAGCTCTAATCCCAATAAAAGGAGACAAAGGGAAAAGAAATTGCAAATGAGGAACCTATCAGGAAGTAGCAGAGACCAGGGCCTCTTCATTTTGTTGTCTCCGCAAATGAGAATGAAATTTTAGACATTGATGAATCTCTGGTAGATATAAGGATTCCCTCTCCTATCCCTATTCAGCTAGAAGATGATGAGCCTCCATCACCCACAGGCACTAAGATTTTGGAATCGGACAATAAAGTTGACATTTTGGACAACGCGTTTGAAGAAGGAATGATTTCGGCCCTAAAAGGAATTCAAGAAATCTCAGGCGCACAGGACATTCAGGAAGAACAAGATACCGAGCAACCAACTATTCCTGATTGGCTGAAAGAAAGATTGAAGATGAAGGAACCAGAAAAAGTTCCAAAAGAAGAAGATGACATGGCCAATTTCCTGGCCAAATTAGAAGCAGTTAGTGCAAGAAAGCCTGCCAAAACCTTCTCCACCATTTAGAGAGATGAAGCCGAGCATCATACAGTCCAAGTTGCCATACCAAAAGTTAACAAGTCAAGGGAGGAAATTACTCCACAGGAATATGCCATTACCACTCTCGATTTGGGCCCTACCACAAAAGGACAGGAGATGGAAGAATTGGATAATTTTGTTGCCACTATCAAAGCAAGGCTAGAGAAGGAAGTAGCAAAGAGAAAGGAATATAAGCAAGAGGTTGAACGACTCAAGGAGTATATTCAGCATCTAGCTAAGCCTCTTGATCAAACTAGCTCAACAGCTCCTTCATTGATGAATACTTCTTAGGAGACTCTCAAAGAGGAGAAGAATATAGCCAAGGAGACTAAGGAATGGTTAATCAGCAACAGAGAAGAGGTGGTTGTATTTGCAGAAAGATTGGCATTGGCATATGGGAAAATTTCTTCTTTGCTCTCGAGAATTGCAACATTGGCGGAAACATGGGATAATGCTCAGGATATTTGAGACTGAATCATTCCATGTCTCAAAGTGCTTAAAGGAGTGCCAAAGCAAGAGCTGGTCAATGGAAAAGTAATTGCACCAAGTGCAGCTTATGATTTAGCAGTTGGTACATGGCATTGATCACACAGGGCGAGATCCTAGAGAAGATAAAGATGGATACTCTCCGAGTTGAGGAAAGGGCAAAAGAAATCCAGGAGAAGATTCTATCTGTGGCTGCAAAAGCGTTGGAGAAAGACATTGTGCAAGCAAATAACCTGCAGTTTGAAAACTTGAAGCACAAAATCCAAGAAATCTTCTTCACCACCACTGGGCCTACCCTCAAACAAAATTTGACTAAGGTAGCTGACTTCCTATTCATCTTTCGTACTTTCCAGCGGCAGGAATCAGAATGGGAAGATGCTCTTGCAAAATGTTTGGATGATTTAGATCTGCTGGAATTCAAGGTCAACGCGCTGCCACCTATCACGATCGAGGAGGTCGGCATGATAGTTTCCAAATTCATCCAATATAATGCCACCAAAGAGGATAGGGATGCGTCTCCTCAAGAATAGCTCTTCACTTCAGTTCACTACTTGTTAGCTCATTGATCACTGACTGTATTTCAAGAAACCCTAATTAGGGTTGCTCATTTTTAATATCTACCATTGATTCCAGATTAATCTTGGTTGTTCATTGTACTCAAGAAACTCTATATAAACCCCCCTCTCATTCTCTCATTTATATAGGAGAAGATAATAGAATATTGAAGAGATAACAGAGAATAAAAAGAGAGAGTTTATGAAATTGTTGCAAAAGACTATTTTTGATAATAAAGTTCATGATGCATGAGATGCTTTGAATACTTTTATTGTCAAATGGTTGCATGGTTGCATACTCCTCTTCCTCGTAGAATAAATTTGAGTTAGAATTTCATTTGAATATATGTTAAGGGAATGATAGATTGATCCTAAAGATTAGTGAAACTTTGCTCATACTTTCTTTGGATGGATGATTTCTATTCAATGCATAAAGTTAGACTAAGCTTTTGATGTGGATGCTTTATGGTATTACTTTGAATAATATTGTTCTATTGATGGTGTTGTTCATAGTAAGGAAATTTTAAGCACAAATCCCCAAAAGATTGCACTTGCTTTGTGTAGTTGTCATATAGCGTGGCGAAACAAAGTATTGTTCTTTGGTTTCACGCAATCCTTACTGTCTCTTGAGTTTGTAGGAATAGTGTAGGATTCCTCAACCCATACTCCCTTTTACACTTTTTATATAAAATCAGAAAATCCGAAAAAAAATTACACTGCATTTAAGTAATTACTTTCTAAGTGACTTGCTAGAGTAAATCCCTTTGTGTTACCGGCAAAATCACATCATCCGCAGAGCTTATCCACACCCAACTTACGAAACACTGGAATTGTTGTATGATCTTTTTGGCAATCTTAGCATACGAGGCAGTTTTTCAAGAGAGGATAGAGTGTCTTTGGATTCTTTATTCTAGACTGCTTGGTGAGTCATACAACATGCATCAACACGTTTTCAATGATCAATGAATGTAGAAATCGCAAAAACCCTAGGCTTCACCTTCTCCACAATAAACACATCAAAGCAATTGTCAAATCCTGGATGATAGAAGCTTGGCTGGCCCCCTTTTATACTTTTCTCCAAGAAGAGGTCGACCCTTCTAGAAACTTCTCTTTTAATTATTTAAAACAATATTTTGTTTGCACTTTTAATAATATTAAAATATGACCTTATAAATAATAAATTGAAATGGCCCCTCGAATCATAAAGTGCAAATATAACATTATATCATAAGAACTCCTTATTTCACCAAATCAACTAAATCCAGGAATGGAAACCAACTGGGTATCTGTCCCAAAAGACCCCCTAACCATGCTTCTTAGCCTACAAGGGTCAACTGATAGGCTAATCCTGTTGAGAATTGATGTCTAGTTGGAAGGGGACATTACATAATGGATAATCCTTCTTTTGGATATAATGATGGCAACCATCATTTGGAAATCTTGTTGTAATCTCAGTTCTTAGTTATCTTGAATAATTTATTTATTTTACTAATAAATAAATAAAAAATCTCGCATAGTGCAAATGAGCTCCAAAAAAGCATTTTATTTCCTTCACAAATCCCAACGCCTCTCTTTGGGAATTAAAATAATACTTTTTTAATTATTTCCTTTATGACTCTTTCCCAATGCCTCAAATGGGATAAATTAACATCACTTTTAAAATATTCCCATAAAGTAAGTCACTTTTAATATTTAAATAAACACTTAAGTAACTTTATAATAAAATATTATTACTTAAGCATTTATTTAAAATCACTCACCTAACTTGTGGAATGCAACACCAAGACATTGGATATTGAAACTAAATGTGCCAAGGTGCAATTGTCACAAAGAGACAAAGTCGGTGCCAAAACTGTAGCTTTCTCAAAATAGCAATGAACTCCAAGAAATGTGGAGTACGGACCAAATGTTTGAAAATGCTTGTGAAAGTGCCATTGTGAAACACACTGACAACTAAGCTCAATGCCACAAATAAAACTAGAATTATGTTGTACACCACTCCAAGAACTGTGGAGCTCCCTTAACAACCCAATTAGCCTACAAGAACCCATGGAATAGGCTAACAATCAACAAAGCTAACTAGGCTCAACAAAAGGACATTACAACTTCATCTTGGAACTTCGAGACAAATTTAATTTAGTAAAGAAGTCATCTTTCAAGTATGAAGTTACCACCAAGGAAAATTCAAGTTGGAATATTTGGCATATCATCATGACTAGAGGTTTCAAAGTGTTTTCAAAGCATCTGTCATGTCCCCTTTTCGATAGCCACCTTGATGAGCGTTTAGCCTTTATTTATTCCTGAAGGTTAAACAGGGGAAATAAGGGGATAAAGTATTAAATTAATTATTTATAAAGTTATTTCAATAAAGTGAAATTAAAAGATGACTTTATATTTAATTAATTTAATAAAGTTACTTAAAATAAATATTAAATCATAAAGTCACTTAAGCAATAAAATAATATTATATTCTAGAAGCTTCTTGGAAGTCTTGGAAAAATCTTTATAAGGAGCTGTTGGCTTAGCATTTGGGCATGCTTGATTTGGAATTCATTGCATTGCATTGCTCGAGGGTTTGAAGACTCTAGAGTACCAGGTTCGGTTGTGAAATATCAACCCTAGCTAGAATTGTTGAGGAATCCATCTAGGGTTTTTACTGGTGCTTCATTCCAGGTTAATCAAAGGCTTTCTAAATCATTGCAATAGTTGTTGTATTATTGCAAAGATTTATTTATTGCAGTAGCTGAGGTATTATTGCACTTGCAAGTTGAATCGATGCAATAGCTGGTTTATTACTACATTGCACAATTGTAGCAGCTGGTTTATTGTTGCAGTTGTGGAGAGGTTATTTCTAATTGGATCAATTTATCCAAATTTAATGGCCGGGGACCAAATTTGGAGTGCACAAGGATTTGATATTATTTTTAAGAATATTATTGCAGACTTTGATATTCATTTCCAAATCAAAGGATACAATTGCAAATAGAGGAAATCGTATTTCTAGCACAGTATTTGGGAGATTGAAGAATTCGATTTTGTTTGGAGAAGTTTCAGGTGAATAAAGGATTCGATTACTTTGGTAGAAGGAATCACAAGAAGACAGAATTTATATTTTTATTTGGAAGGAGCGGTCTGAAGTAAAGCCACAAAAAGACAAATACAGCTGGCAGAAAAGACAAGGCTGGAAGTAAAAATCAAAATCAGAAAGGAAGTCCTCTCCTGCTTAAATTGCACTTCAAGACGAACAAAGATAAGTGTTGATAAAATATTAAGAAGATGCTTACTCAGAAGCTAGTAAAAGACTAGAAGTCGTGGCATATTCAGACAATTTAGATATTCGAATGAGAGACATGGAGGAGTATTTTACAAGGCTATCAATTCATTTGAAAGAAGAGTCAAAGGCGAATTGACAGAGACGGGGCAGCTAAAGACAAAGTAATGATTACCGATAGGACAAAAATTGAGCCTCACGTCAAGGGGAGTTAGGAGAATTAAGCTGCGGCTATTTCAAGTCCAGCACCGCTTGATTTTAATATATCTATAATTTGATTTTTGCATTTTAGTGAATCGTAGTCATCCTGCTGGAAATCATAGTCAGCCAGGGTCTGGCAATCTCGATTTTGAAGAAGTCTCCTGTTATTGGATGCACTGGATGTGTGAGATTAATTTCAGCTGGATTGTGGAGAAATATTGCTGATAAAATCGTGCCTTATCTGGAAGAAGAATTCAACTATTTTAAGAAGTTGACTGATTGCTGGGCATGGCGTAATCAGGTTCTCATTTATTTGCATGCATGACAGATAGGAGTCTTGAACTCATTATCACAGTAGTTGTTAGTAAATCACTGTCATACAGCACTACATTTGTATCTTGCATTATCAATATAATCTCTATCATCACAACATTGGTTGAGGCATCCATTAGCATAATACTGCAATCAGATTCAGAACATATCAGATTGCATTAACATTGCATTTCAGTCTTTCATTTGGCATTGTAATCAGTTCGGGAAACAGTATATTTGCAATATATTGGAGTTTGACTGCACATAAAGTGTTTATTAAAATTTCTATGGACTGTAACAGCTTGTTTGCATAAGTTTCTATCTTTGCATTGGAAAATCTGAGTAGATATTGTAATACCATTTCTATCACAGTCATTTAGTATTGCATATTAGAAGCCTTTAATATCTTCACTATCATCACATGTATTGAAAAATACAAAAAGAATTCACAAACAGCAGTAAAGGAGTTTACAGGCAAACTGTTTGACAAAATTCCAGTCATCAAAATCAGACATTTAAGGGAAAATTTGACAAGGCTTCTGACAGCATCTGTCATGATTAGAACAAGGGAGAAACTTCATTAAAATCATCCAAAATCACCTGTCCGATGACCTATTTTTAGCCATCATATTTTTCAATAAAAAAAAGCATATTCTAGGATTTACTATTTTTAGCTAACATTATTTATCTCCAATGCTATTTTTAGCCATCACATTCTTCAATGAAAAGAACATATTCTAGGATTTGCTATTTTTATCCAGCACTATTTATAGCCCAGGCTATTTTTAGTCCAATGAGGTTTTGATGAGGCTATTTTTAGAAGTCTACTTTTAGATCTCCTACCATGTGAGAGATGTGATTCATAAGTGTTAGTTTGCAGTGATCTTTATTATCAATCTAACTAATGATTGCATGGTTTTAGATTCAGATATAGTTAATTAAATTTTGTCTATGTTACTAGTTCGTAGCAAGGGAACCCCTGGTCCCGGTCCGGTCCAACCCGGGCCCGGGGTCCATGTCCGGGTCCAGTCCCCTGTGAGTTCAAACAGGGTCCAACCCTAACAAACCCAAGCGGACCTAAGGCATCTTTCGACAGTTTTTTGATGTTTTTAATTTTTTTTAACTTTTTTTAACTTTAGAAAGTCTAATTCACCCCCTAACCCTAAAATGATGTCTGCCAAGAAGGTTTGTGTATCTTTGAAGGTCTTAATTTGGGTCTTATTGTGAATGCAAAATGATGTATGCCATGAAGGTTTGTGTGGTTTTGGAAGTCTTAATTTGGGATGGTGGCAAGGACTCCACCCCTTGACCCCACCCTATATCGCGACAGGGAACAGGTCAGGGATGTCGCCCCTGGACCCTGTAAGGGGGGCTGCCCCTCAACCCCGCTGGGGGCATTGCCCCCAAACCCTCACAAGGGGCGCTGCCCCTTGACCCCACTGGGGGCATTGCCCCTAGACACCTGCAAGGGGCACTGCCCCTCGACCCCATTTGGGGCATTGCCGCCAAACTCCCATTGAATTCATTTGATTTGCCATGTACTCTCCAAGTCCAAGTTTCCAACTTTTCCTACAAGTCTTCATCTATAATATTGTCATCCAATTGGACAATCTTCCTTGATGGTTATCGGCAAGGAGAAATGCAGCAATGTAGTTAATTTTAATATATAATATATATCATGACATTCGAGTTTGACTAATTGACATTCTAATGGTTTTTTTATTTTTATGGTGGTTTTGTTTATTATACAATATATGATGCTGTGTGGTATTTTGAACTTACCTACTGTTGTGAATATCTATATATTTTTTACTTTTATATGTTTTTGTATGGATGAACCCAAAACAAACCCAGCCCCAAAAAAATTTTGACCGAGTCCGCAAGCCTAACCCTCGAACCCGAACCGGTAACTTAGAATTTTGTAATAAAGATTGCATTTCATGCATCTAATTATTCTTAGAGTAGAATTCAATGTGCTTCTTTACATCACAAATAGGGTTGATAATGTAAAACATTCTTGAAAGTCCTTGCTTCTACTTGGCCTGTCACCCTATTGAGCATGGTAATCACTAGGCTAAGCTCATCTAAAACCATTTTGGTAAAATGTCTTTGCCAAGTGGTTAGGCCTCTTTGTTTCATTGAGTCACTTTTGTCCAATCTCTTTTTGACAATCCTTCACATTGCTGTCCCATGGAAGTTCACATTCTTCTAAATCAGTCAGCTGGGTCTCTTCATAGAACTGCAATCCAAATGTCAAATCATGGGTTTCAACATCTAAACTACAAATCACTCAGTTGCCAGCAGATATAATCCTTTTAATGTTTGGCTTGTAATGACAAGCACAAACTAGCACCAATTCAATGGTAGAATTTGGCAGGAAAAGATGCAGCTTGTATGAGTCCACTTTCCATTAACTTTTACAACCAAATTACTCATTACTCATCCATCTTCAAATCAAGTATATTCATATTGCCAAGCATTGTATCCCAAACACGGTATGAGCCGTTTGATAAGAGTGTTTTAGGCTCCAAGACATCTTCATGAAATTCCATCTTTGAAAGGGTCTTCTTCTTGCTGTTTGTGACTTGAATAATATAAAAACTTGAAAGAGTAACCCTGCTGTGACTGACAGAACAGCACTTTATAAAGAGATTTTTGATATGACAACAGCACAAATGGAAGAATTTTGAAAGGCAAGCTGATAGCATGTAAAGTCCTCTTCACCACAGCTGCAACTTGACAAATACTCTTCCTTGGCATCAAAAATGGGACCTTTTACCTACAAATTCAAGAAGAAATAGTAGTATTCAGCTATACACAACAGAAGTAAGAATTGTTTTGTGATTTTGAATGAAGGAAATCATGCTTAAGAAGGACTTCCAGTGTTTTAAAGTTTACTTTCTTCTAAACATAGGACAACTGAGATAAGGCGGTGCCAATTATAAACTATGCACTACACTTGGATTGGGACAACTTGTTTTTATTAGGTGCAGTTTTGAAGTGGCAGCGGCACCCAAACAGTGTGCAATCCTTTATCTTTTTGAGCTGAATTTGACTGTGTGTTTCACCAATGTTCATCCCAGGGTTTAACGTCCAGTTTTTCTGCAGCTCCTTTCACTTTACATGCTAATTGTGTTTCACTACTGATTTGCCACCTCATTGTCTAAAATTTTCCCATGGCAAAGCCACTTGAAAAGTGTGATTCCACTTGTCTATTTTCACTTGAAGCTGGTGCCATTTCATTAGGAAGTTACCACTTTCAACAGAATTTTAGATTGGCCTAGCCACTAAAAAGATGTGCCATTCACAAATATTTTATTATTTAGATGCATTTCCTCCTCGATGCAGTTTACTCATCTCTCTCCCACATTGATCACCATTTTGGACTAGTTTTGCTACTTGGAAGTCGCAACACCTTCCTTTTATCTTCAAGCTCTTTCTCTTGGACACAAATCACTTAGAGATCTGCCATCTTAGGCATGATTCTATGCTGGTGGAACCACTTGAAATTTGTGACATCCCCTTATCATTTTCAAATATTTTGGCATGCTTTCTTCCTATCCCCGCCATTTTGAACTCGTGTCATAGCCCTCGAATTTGTGAGAAATAGATAACATTAAAAATTATTCTAATAACTGGCATAAAATTTATGTAAATTATTTCTAGTCTAATTATTAATGAATATAATAAAATGAAATAAAATGATAAGATTAAGTTTGAATGAAATATTTCTTATCTTCAATAAACAATTTGAACTTATATTTTAACGGTAACAACATAATCAGCGAATCTTAAGTTTTTAGCAAATTGACCATGGATCGTGTTGGCATTTAAATTCGCACCTCTGGAATGCGGATTTGAAATGGACAGCTATACATAGATAAACTGCTCTTCAAATTAGGAGGGGAAGCTCCCTCTTGCTGATGGTATGAAAGAAAGTAAATTAAAACTAATTCGCCTATCTTTTTTGTTTCAGCTAGAGCACAAGGTTTATAAAACACAAACGCTGCAGCTAAGATTTTCTGATTAAGAACTTCAACTACGACTAACTTAAGCTAAAGACGTTTCTAACTTCTCAAGTAATGTGCAAAGCAAGAGAATTTAGAAATGAACAAGGTTGATTCTCTAACAAGGCTTAAGAGAACATACATCTACACACTTCAATGTAGGCTGAAATTAAGATCACAAAAGCATAACACAATAAACAGAAATCTGAAACGTTATACCAAGGCAAAGGAGGCTCATGATTTCATTTCTCAAACTTCTGGAACAAAATCTACTAAACACATGCTTGGAACGAGAGCTTGCAGCTAAAGAGGCTTGCAAAACTCGTTCTTACACAATAGGAACAACAATTACAATAACTACTTGTTGGCTAAAAGAGACTCAACAATTCGCTATCATAAAACAATTGAACAACACTGAATAACAAATAGAAGGAAATTAGGCTCAGCGTTTTGTTATCACTATCATTGTTAAAGAAAACTAATGAGCAAAGGCTCTTATTTATAAGCAGGCAGAGGAGTAGGGAACCCTAAAATCTCCTTGCTTTTACAATCTAGGGCTTGCTCAACAAGCAAGCTTTATTTCTAAATCTAGAAAGAAGATAACATCTAACACTTGAGACAACAGGAAAAGCAAGAAATGCCAACTATTACAATTTATCTTCTTTCTCTTCTTCAAGGAATGGATAAGAATTGCTCCAAGAATAGAAAGAAAGCGGAAAGAAAGCTTCTAGATGAAAGTCGCTTTAAATCTCAATCATATCTGCTAAAAAGCAGGAAACTGGGTCCTTGTTAGGTGCATTGATACTATCTAAGGCAATATTTTGATGCTCCAAGATCTCTTCACCTTTTGTTATCAAACTTAGAGAATCATTCACTTCTTCAGGTGCTTTAAGAGTTCTATTCTTGAAAAACATCGCTGCTCGAAAAGATGACTCACTAATTGATAACTTGACAGCTCTGCAACTTTATGCTTCTGACACTTTGCTTGATTTCCAATAGAAGAATATTGCATAACTCTTTTCCGATACCTTTCATTTTTCTCATATCACACCTTCTCTCATTCTTCAGTTGAGATGATGAAGTTTTGACATAGTGCTAATTTGGTCTTAAACTCGAGGGGAGTGTACTCCATATTGAAAACCTTGAAGAATGACTGTAAACTAGCTTATGTTCAGACAAGCTTTGAGCAACTTTCTATTTTTAGAATGCTAGTTTTTCTTCCTCCAACGGACAAATTTTTGGAAATTTTTCTGAGATATGGGTTTTGCTCATAATTTCATGGCAAGACAACCCAGATCGTCCGTTTTTGAAAATTTTGAATTTTGCCTGAAAAAGCAGCAAACCCTAATTTCTTCAATTTTTCATCGAAAAAAGCTAGCACCTGGGTTTTGTTCAAAATACAATTTGGAATGAACCCAGTTGATCAGATTTGAAAAACACTGATGGCTGATAGAAAAAGCAGCAAACCCTAGAATTTGAATTTTTCTTGAAAAAAGTTGAGATTTGGGTTTTCTTCAAAAGACTGTTTTGAGAGGACCCAAATAATCAAAATTTGAAAACCCTAAAGATTTCATTGACATGCAAGGAAAAAGCAGCTGCTGCAACTTGATAAATTTCCTCAAAAATTCTTCAAAAAAATGAGATGAAGAAACCCAGATGGCTGAAAATTGAAACCCTTGACCTTCTTCTTCAGAAATTCAATGTTCTGGATGGAAAAAGCATGAAAAAGCAAAGGTCTTATGTTGCTGATCTAAAAATTGATGAAGAATTTTTGAAAAATCAGCAAGCTATGGCTCTCAAATCTCTCAAATCTTGAAAAGAAAAACTTTGTTTGCTGCTCCTCTTCGCCACCTGCAAGAAATTGTGAACAATGAAGGACAAAGGCTTTAAATAAGTTTGAGGATGAGAAAATCTGCTTTCTTTTGCTTTCAATCCTTCAAACCCTAGCCTCAGCTTGTGCATTGAATTTAGACGTTTTTCTTCTCTATGAAATTTTGACATTTTGAAATTTTGGCTAAGGCATGGCTTCTTGGGCGCCAATCTCCTCTTGGGGCGCTTTTTTTCTCCATACTTAACCATTTTCAATTTTTTGCTTGAGTTTCATCCTTTGTTCAATCTCGATTTTTCGGGAGCTCGATGAACGCTATGATCTAATAGAATGATCCGTAACGGAGCCTAATTGTTTTTGAAGAGATCATCTAGAGACAACTTTGGCTAAAGTCTTCATCTTGACCTCCAAAAACTTGGGCGCCCCTGGCTACTTGGGGCGTCCATGGCTTCCAATGTTAGCCATTTTCTTGATATTCTTCAATTTTTGTGTTTCCCTCACCTTCAGATGATTTCACAATTCGGTGAGCTAGATTGACCCAATCGGCTAACTATTAGGTTCGATGGATAGCTTGCTGAATTCCGAGAAGGGTCTTTAGAGGTGATTTTGTCTTAAAACTCATTTTAAGGCCTCAAAAGTTTGGGCGCCTATCTCCTCCTGGGGTGCCCATGTTCACCAAACTCAAACCATTTTTTCACTTTTTCAGGTTTCAAGCTTGTCTCCCCTCTTTCAGATGATCCTGCCATTTCGGATGATCTGGAGCTCCGATAGACTAACAGCTAGACTCCTCAGATAGCTTGAAGGATTCGAAGAGGGGTCTTCTGGGAGTTACATCACCTAAAAGCTGCATCTGGGGGCTCAAAAGCTTGGGCATCATTCTTCACTAGGGGCGCCTGTCTACTCCAGACTTAGAATATTTTCATCTGGTTTCATCTTCAAACTTTGAATCTTCATCTTATACCGTCACCTTTGATCTGGATTTTCCGGAGACTGACCAGTCTGATGTTCTGATGGAGACACTCGTTGCGAAGCTGTTTGAATTCCGGAGAGGTTGAGCACTTTTGCAAACCTTAGCTGTTGGATTAGACCCCTCAAAAAGTTGGGTGCCCCTAGGCAACTGGGGCACCCAAGGTTTCCAGACTTCGAAACTTTTCAAACACATTCAAGATTTTCATTTTGCATTCTGTTTGAAACTACCTGTTTGATCTCGAATTCCGACAATTGGATGATCCGATGGCTGCACTGTCAGATTCACTGCGGAGATGGGAGGATTTTGAACTTTGCCTGGAAGCTCAAACCCTAATTTCATCGTTTGGTGCCCTAAAAAGATGGGTGCCTATCCTCTCCTAGGGCGGCCCTGACAAGCAGTGTTAGAATATTTTCACAGTTTTTACCTTCTTCCTTGTTCATTGTGCATGCTCATCACCTCACCTTTTGTCCAGTGCTTGAGTGTTGAATCTGATGCCTGGCAGCTGACTAACCTCCATTGATGACTTCGCAGCTCTTGATATGCTTCTAAAAAAGCAAAATAGACCCACTAGGGCAAAATTGATCTTTTTGAGATTTTGACTGCACCAACCTAATATGGAAGTATTTTGAGCCAATCAAAATCAGTTTGGACCTTGGTGGACAAACTTTCTATTTTTACAAAGTTTAGCCAGTATCCGTTTCGACAGAAACCCAAAAAAAATTATTTTTTTTAGAAAATTTCTAAAAATAGCAGTTTTCCTAAAAAGTAGGGATGAAAAACTGAGATCTGGGTTTTGTTGATTAGGTCGCTCTGAGTAGACCCAGATCGTCAAATTTTGGAAATTTTACATTTTAACCCCTCATGCAAGACATACAAACCCCAATTTTGACCTTTTTGATAGATTTAACAAGACTTTTACTCACTTCTTCAAAATGTATAAGTGCAACAAAAATTTTAATTTTGGGGTACAACAAATCGGCTATGTTAAGAGACGCGACTCTGGAAGAGAAGGTGGTGACTCCACCGATGGGCCAGCAAGCAAGAAGGGACACATCCCTACAGGACTTTAAATGAGCGCTCAAGACAGAGCATAAGACAATCAATCATCGCATGGAAAGAGAAGCACATCAGTGAAAACACGGGAAGCGCGCCAAAGTCTATAGAACACACCCTGAGTCATTGCGTAGGAGAGAAGTGCCAAATCGGGTTACATAGTATCTCGTATGAGAAAGCCTAGCCCAGCCGCCACTCAAAGGTAAGTATCCTCCACGACTGGGTAGCACTGAGGAACATGAAACCAATATGAGTTTTATGACAAGAATTTCAATTTAATAACTAAGCCATATCGAATTAGATTCATTATCAGTAAATGATTATAAACACTCTGATCTACATTGAATTGTGAATCCAATTAAATGTAATATGATAAGTAAAAGCACAGAGATGTTTTGCAATTAATAAACATATATATGTGTCAACATACTAAGCTTATAAATGCAGTATGAATGAATAAATACTTCCACATCTAAAGACTAATGGATAATATCCATCAATGTCACTCTAATATTGCTTATAGCAAGTATTGTACTTTATTAAGCTACTATGACTTTACTATGAGAATAGACCTCAGGCCAAAATTCTGTTTCACTAGTACCCAATAAGGATAGGAAGTTTGTGAAGGGAAAGGCTGGTAATTCGGTCAATTGATGGATGGTCCCAAGACGGGTAGGAAACCTTGAGGGAGTCCTCTTGGAGACCGTTCACGCGCCCTTGGCACAGTAATTCTTCCATCCACCAATGAGGTTAGGAAAGAGGAAACAAGGCGAAGATCTATTCCAATCAAGAGTAATAAGTCATATCAGATTATGTTAGTTTATGCACTAGATGATAATGCATTTCATTTATCTTATTCTTAAAATGTGCAATCTGAAATGATCTAATTTAATCATGAACAAGGGACTATGTGCTTTGTTGATAATACATGATGTGTGCGGGTCTTCAAGACAATTTACATGAGCAAAATTATGTGTTGGTAAAAACAAATTCTATGTCCTAACTTGTGCATTTTATGTTTCTAGGATAAGTTTAATAAGGGGACGTTACAATTGGTATCAGAGCATAATCCTGCCATCCTGTACACAAGTGAATGCAAACCTACCAAAAGAAGGGGTCCATGGCTGAACAATTGTCCAATGAACTAAGGGCTTTTATGGAACAAACCAATCAAACCCTTATGAACCAAAATAAAGGGTTGGAGAAGGCCAACCAAACACTCATCCAAACCTTGCAAACTATGGAAAACTCAATCAGCAACCTAAAAAATAACCCCTCAAACGGGAGAGATGTGATTTCAAAACATTTAAAGGCTAATAATGAGCCATTTACACCTAGAGTTCCCAAACCCCCCTTCATAACTAAGGAGGATGGTCCTAGAAGGGAAGATGAGATGTATCCAACACCAAACAGCACCAAAGAAATCATTAGAGCATATAGAGATCTTGAACCCAAGCTTAGGGAACTTGTGTCATTTAGGGAATTCTGCGAAGCCAAAAGACAAGAAGCCCCTAGGCAAGGAAAGAAGCCACAAAATAAAGACTTGAAGCATAAAGTGAATAAAGTGACCTTGCCCAAATTTGATGGCTCAAACAAAATCACCACCCATGCTTGGCTGCAAAAACTAAACACCTATTTCACCCTCAGCCCAATGATAGAAGAAGATGCACTTCAATTTGCAATCTTCATTTAGAAGGCTTAGCCCATGAATGGTGGCACCATGGAATTCTCACCCAAGGCCACAAAAATGTAACTTCCTATGAGGAATTTTCACAAAAGCTCATAAGGAGGTTTGATTGGAAACATCCCCAAGAAGATTTTAAAAGGCTCACTCAACTAAAACAAGGGACAGTAGAAGCTAAATAACTGAATTTCAGAAAATCTTAGTCCGAGTTTCTGGGATTGGGGAAGATAGACTCACATACCTTTTTGTGGAGGAACTTATAGAGTCACTTAGAGGGTTAGTAAGTGCTCTTAACCCATTAAACCTTGAGGATGCCATAGAAAAAGCCTTAAGGCTAGAAACTACATCAGCAAGTAATAAAACTACAAGCAATCATAACAAGCATTCTCACAAGAAAGAAAAACCACACCACAATCCCCTCTCCAAAAGAGAATGAACTAAGAGAGAAGAATTTGTGCTTCACATGTAAAGGCCCATGTGAGCGTGGGCACACTTGTGAAAAGAAAGAAGAAAATAGGAAGAAGAACCCTTCTCGCCATTGCAATGTGGAATGGTCACCCGGGCACAAGTGCGAAAAGAGGGGTCAAGCCCACAAGATAGAGGCAACCACTAATGAAGAAACTGAGGAAAATGTATGAAAGAAAGCAAAGTATGAGGGAGATGAACATGTAACTCTTGCCACAATTACACAAACTTCCAAACACCATCCTTTTTGTATTAAGAGTACCCTTAAGGGCCAAATAGTCATCACCCTTGTGGATGGTGGGGCATCCCACAATTTCATAGATGAAAGATTAGTTGCAAAAAGGAAGTTAAAGGCACAAGAATTCAAAGGATTTGCAGCAGCCACAGCCATGGAAGCAATGGTCCAATGCACGAAAGTAGTTCCCAACTAGAGATGATCTTGGGAAATCACCCTATCAAAGAAGATTTTTATGTAGTGCCTCTAGACACAAATGTGATATTGGGTACTCCATGGATCTATTCCTTGGGATGCTTTATGTTTGATCTTCCCAACTTGACACTTCGTTTTTAACACCAAGGACAAGAAGTTACCTTAAGGGGACTGCCCAATGGATCACCCCAAGTAGTCTCATCCCAAAGAATACAAAGAATCTTGAATCGGGGTCAAGGTGAATGGGCAGCACAGTGCATGATTTTTGACAAGTCAACTCCTCAAGGAAAAGCCATTCACATTGACATACAACCTATTATGAAAAAACACAAGAAAGTTTTTGATAATATTCCGCCTGGATTGCCACCCAAGAGAGGCTTTGAACAAATCATTGAATTGGAAGAAGGGGCGAAACCAATAATCACCACCCCTTACAGACATCCACAAAAATACAAGGAAGAAATAGAAAAGACAATTAAAGAACTTCTTGAAATGGGGAACATCCGGCCTAGGTCAAGCCCCTTTGCCTCATCAATTGTACTTGTTAAGAAAAAAGATGGAACCATGTCATGTCCCCTTCTAGTTGACATCTCTCAGAGCACAGGATTAGCCTATTATGCGACCCTCGTAGGCTGATAGATTGGATAGAGGGTCTTGATGGAGCTTGGCTCAGCTTCAGTTGTCGGTATTTGATCAGTTGGCTTTCGTTTGGGCTCATTCGAACACTTCTAGCCTGAGTTGCTATTTTTAGCAGTATTTGGCACTCAGCGTGGGACCCCTGCTATTTTTAGCAGTATGGATTGATGGCGTTCAGAATCACTTCTTTATTCGTCAGCTTCAGACGGCTCGAGCATCGGGTGAATATTGAGAGAGATATTTATATTTAATTGATTTAATTAAATATTAATTGTGGAAGCATTATAATATAAAGTTATAATATTTTATTATAACTTAAGTGATTTCAGTGAAGGGGTCGCCCATCATGGAAAGGGGCCAATTTTTAATTATATTTTATAATTAAAAATTTGAGCTGAGACTATTGAAAAAATTAAATTAATGAAGTCGAAATTTTAATGATTCCCTATTATTAAGGAATTCGCACTTTTCAGTGTATAAGGCATTTTTCATTGGGAATCGAGCCATTATGATTATTGTGAATTGAAAATTGATCAAGTTTCGTCAGAGCACGGAAGCCTAGGGTTTCAATCTCAGTGCATTGGGGAACGAGCCATCTCCAGTAAGAGCGATTCAGAGGGTGTGAGATATCATCCGATTTATTGCCAGGCAGAGGGATTTCTTCATTCAGAAGAAATTACAGAGCATTACAGATAATAAATATTCAGGGGTTTTGATTAGCAATTGATCCAGCAGGGGTTTATACAGTGAGGCGCCTATTTCTTCACATCTGGAGACCTTCAGAGGGAGCCGTACTTTTTATCTATTTATTGCTGCTGAGTTCAGGCCGTACCTTTCTGTACCTGGCCGTACCATTCAAGAAAGCCGTACTTCCTTGTTTAGGAGAAAACGCCTTCTACTTTGGCCATCTGACTTCTACCCAGTTGGCGCATGCATCTTAGGATCAATCTTTTGGCATTTGACGGAGGGACAAGTGGATTTCCATAGCAGCCATACCAGTCTTTCAACCATCTTCAGCTTGCTGCAATCAGGTTCTTTTTAAATAATATTAGCCAGATCTTGCCTGTATTTTCAGAGATTTTTATTGTAATAGCTTTGGCAAAAATAATGAAAGCAATAGTCATTGTTTCCTGAGCCTATTTGTGTTAGATCTGAGCTCTTGAAATTTATATGCAATTTAATATCCATTTATTTCCAAAATCGCATTCTTTATTATTTATGCAAAACACCAAAAACAGTCAAAAAAACGCAAAAACAAACAAAACATTCAGATTCAGAGTTTAAGGGAAACAAGGGTTTCTACAAACCATGAGAATGTGTATTGATTATAGGGCTCTAAATAAGAAGACCATTAAGAATCGATACCCCATTCCTAGAGTGAATGAACTCATAGATGAACTACATGGTGCAAAGTACTTCTCCAAAATTGACTAAGATCGGGACACCACCAAATAAGAATGAGAGAGGAAGACATCCCCAAAACCACTTTCATATGCCACTACGGACATTTTGAGTTCTTGGTTCTTTCCTTCGGGTTAACCAATGTCCCTGCTACCTTCCAGTCATGTATGAATCACACCTTCAGGAAACAGTTAAGAAAAATTCTATTAATATTCTTTGATGATATATTTATCTACAGCAAAACATGGGAGGAGCATCTCAAACACATTGATGAAGTCTTAGAAATATTGGAACAAGAATCATTATATGCCAAAGCCTCAAAATGCAAGTTTGGTTTAGATGAGATCCTTTACCTAGGGCATAAGATCAGTGCCCAGGGAGTCAGTGTTGATGAAGAAAAGATCAAAGCCACCAAGGAACAAAGCCACCAAGGAATGGCCAAAACCAAAGACCCTAACTCAACTCAGGGGTTTTGTGGGGCTATGTAGCTACTACATGTGTTTCGTGAAGAATTTCTCAAGAATAGCCACCCCACTTACAAGCTTTAACCAAGAAAGGGGCCTTTGTGTGCAATGAAAGATCACAAGAGGCTTTCGAAAAACTCAAGGAGGCAATGTGTACATGTCCTGTCCTAGCAATACCAGATTTCACTCTACCTTTTGAACTTCAATGTGATGCCTCAGGGGAGGGAATTGGAGCAGTTCTTATGCAAAAAAGACACCCAATAGCTTTTGAAAGTCGTAAACTTACAAAGATTGAAAGACACTATTCCATTTATGATAAAGAGATGTTGGCCATCATGCATGCCTTGGCCAAATTTTGGCAATACTTGGTTTGTGGGAAATTTAATATCAAGACAGATCATAACAGCATAAGATTTTTCATGAATCAAAAGGACTTGAACGACCGCCAACAAAAGTGGGTAAGCAAAATACAAGCTTACAATTTTGATATTGAATATGTCAAAGGAACTAATAATGTGGGAGTTGATGGCTTGTCTAGACACCCACAAGTAAATACAATCACCAACATCATTGGAAGTTGGAGGAATGACATTATTGCAAAATATACCAAAGACCCTCAGGCTCAAGAAATAATTGAAGGAAATGCACCCAATAGTGAGTATAAGGTAGTGGAAGATATTATTTTGTATAGGGATAGAATATTCCTTGTGCCTCACTCCAAGATAAAGGAGAAAATTTTGAAGGAATACCATGATTCCCCCTTGGTAGGACACCCTGGATATTATAAAACTTACAAGCAAATACGGGAAAGATATTCATGGAAGGGCCTCAAAAGGGATGTGGGAAAATATGTTCAAGAATGTATGACTTGCTAGAAGAATAAAGCAGAACTAAACCATCCAGCAGGATTGCTGCAACCACTACCTATCCCGGACCAAAAGTGGGAAAGTGTTTAAATGGATTTCATCACTAGATTGCCTAAAGTACAAGGAAATGATTGCATTTTTGTGGTGGTGGATCGGTTAACTAAGTATGCTCATTTCCTTCCAATATCCACCGAATTTAGAGCACCCCAGATAGCTGAAGTGTTTTTTAAGGAAATCTTCAAGTTACATGGTTTACCTCAAAATATAGTCAGTGATCACGATAGCCACTTCCTTGGCTAGTTTTGGCAAGAACTCTTCTAGCTCACAGGTACTAATCTTACTCCAAGTACTAGTTACCATCCTCAGACCGATGGGAAAATAGAAATTGTGAATAAGTGGTTGGAAGGATACTTGAGGAATTATGTCACAGGTCAGCAAAACTCTTGGGTTAAATGGTTGCACTTGGTAAAATACTGCTACAACACGACATATCACATGTCCATTAAAATGAGCCCATTCAAGGCTCTCTATGGGTGTGAGGCAACTACCTTTGGGAACTTGGTCATCCAAGATAGCAAAGTGCCAAGAGCCAGAGATTTTGTACAACAAAGTATGGATATAATGAAAGCTCTCAAAGGTAATATTCATCATGCTCAAAATCAACAAAAGATGTATGCGGACCGGAATCGGGTTGAAAGAACATTTGAAATTGGAGATATGGTTTTCTTGAGACTCCAACCCTACAAGCAGTCTTCGATTAAAGCAAGAGGTGCAAAAAAATTAAAGCCTCGATTTTATGGACCCTACAAGGTGTTAAGGAAAATAGGTGAAGTAGCCTACAAATTGGAGTTACCAAGCAATAGCAGGATTCACAATATCTTTCATGTGTCCAAACTTAAAAAGGTTCTTGGGCAACAAGTTACTCCATGTGCAGAATTACCACCCCTTGATGATGAGGGTAGACTTGTTTTGGAAACCGAAACTATCTTGAACATGCGAGAGAAAAAGTTGAGGAACAAAATCATCCCCAAATACTTGATTAAATGGAAGGGGTTACCTGAGGAAGATGCTACATGGGAAAGTGAAGAGATTCTAAAACATCCAAGTTTGAATTTTGCTTGAGGACAAGCAAATTCAGGAAGGGCGGACTGTCATAGCCCTTGAATTTGTGAGAAATAGATAACATTAAAAATTATTCTAATAATCGGCATAAGATTTATGTAAATTATTTCTTGTCTAATTATTAATGAATATAATAAAATGATAAGATTAAGTTTGAATGAAATATTTCTTATCTTCAATAAACAATTTGAACTTATATTTTAACAATAACAACTTAATCAGCGAATCTTAAGTTTTTAGCAAATCAACCATGGATCGGCTGTGTTAAGAGACACGACTCTAGAAGAGAAGGTGGTGACTCCACCGATGGGCCAACAAGCAAGAAGGGACACATCCCTACAGGACTTTAAATGAGCGCTCAAGATAGAGCATAAGACAATCAATCATTGCATGGAAAGAGAAGCAGATCAGTGAAAACACAAGAAGCGCGCCAGAGTCTACAAAACACGCCTTGAGTCATTGCGTAGGAGAGAAGTGCCAGATCAGGTTACATAGTATCCCGTCTGAGAAAGCCCAGCCCAGCTGCCGCTCAGAGGTAAGTATCCTCCACGACTGGGTAGCACTAAGGATCATGAAACCAATATGAGTTTTTATGACAGAGAATTTCAGTTTAATAACTAAGCCATATCGAATTAGATTCATTATCAATAAATGATTATGAACACTCTGATCTACATTGAATTGTGAATCCAATTAAATGTAATATGATAAGTAAAAGCACAAAGACGTTTTGCAATTAATAGACATATATATGTGTCAACATACAGAGCTTATATATGCAGCATGAATGAATAAATACTTCCACATCTAAAGACTAATGGATAATATCTATCAATGTCACTGTAATATTGCTTATAGCAAGTATTGTACTTTATTAAGCTATTATGACTTTACTATGAGAATAGACCTCGGGCCAAAATTCCGTTTCGCTAGTACCCAATAAGGATAGGAAGTTTGTGAAGGGAAAGGCTAGTAATTCGGTCAATTGATGGATGGTCCCAAGACGGGTAGGAAACCTTGAGGGAGTCCACTTGGAGACTGTTCACGCACCCTTGGTGTAGTAATTCTTCCATCCACCAATGAGGTTAGGAAAGAGGAAACAAGGCGAAGATCTATTATAATCAAGAGTAATAAGTCATATCAGATTATGTTACTTTATGCACTAGATGATAATGTGTTTCATTTATCTTATTCTTAAAATGTGCAATCTGAAATGGTCTAATTTAATCATGAACAAGGGACTATGTGCTTTGTTGGTAATACATAATGTGTGTAGGTCTTCAAGACAATTTACATGAGCAAAATTATGTGTTGGTAAAAGCAAATTCTATGTCCTAACTTGTGCATTTTATGTTTCTAGGATAAGTTTAATAAGGGGACATTACATCATGCCACTTGAATGGAGTGCTAGAAGACTCATTTTCCGTTTGCCAACCTTGTTTTCAGATTTAAGTCTTTGCCATTATATCATCTTCCTTTACATGATGGAGCTATCAACCTTCAAAAAACTTAATCATCTTTCTTTGCCATTTCTTATCTATGATCAATCTGCAAATGTTGCTAGTAGACAAACTAAGCCAGCACCTAACAACCTAGCAAATTTTCAAAAGGATAACTTGGTTGACATCAATAACCTGACAAGAATAACATGATTTAATGGCCACAAACTTGATTGACAGCAAAGTTACGTAGGGGTATCAACACTATCATCAAGTTCAACACATTCCCAAAATTTTGAAATAGACTTCCTCAATCAAATTTGCTTCCCATTCCTCAGTCTTCATCACACCTCATCTCATTTATTTGCCAATTTGCATCAAAGAAAAAGTTGTCCACCAATGGCTAATAATCTCAATTTAAATTCTTTGGAATGTGCTCTTTTGTAAGAGAAATCAATTTTTTTATTGGCTTACAACCATATATGTGGGGAACACGTATAGAGAGTCTGTCCTGCATAATGATTCAAATATAGTCAAATTATAATAGGAAGAATATTTGTTAATCAATTATAATTCTTAGTAAAAGAAGTTGAAGTCTGTAGAAACCCTAGTTTCCCCCTGATACTGATTCTGACTGAGTTTTTAGGTTTTCCTGATTTCAGCCGCCATGAATGAGATGTGGGAAGGTACGGCTCACTGTTGACACACTCTTCCTCTGCCAGATGCTACCCAAATGCTCTCTAGATATATGCGCCTCTCCTGATGAAGATAAATGATGAAGAAGGAAGGCGTTGTACTCCTTACACAAGGTACGGCTTTTGCTGAAACAGTACGGCCTGCTGTACTGACTGGTACAGCTGAAACATGCAACTAATAACTTGTACGGCTCCCTTTTCCAGGCTCCAGCATAACAAGAATAGGCGCCTAAGTAAATGAATGAATATCTTCTGAAGTGGAAACCCTAACAAAGACCTCTGAGATTTTAATCAACTGGAAGCTTGAGGATGTACGGCTGTCAGCAGTGGTACGGCTGCAGCAGTAATAAATGCTAAAATGTACGGCCTTTTCTCTGAAGCTCTCCAGATCTCTAAAAATGGGCGCCTTGATGAATAGAAGATCTTCTGTATGTAAATAGATGCTGAAGCTCTGTGAATAATAAACCTCTGGTGTTTGAATCAACTGTGATGCTCTGTAATTCCTCCTGGATGAAGAAATTTCTCAACTGGCAGTAAATCGGGTGATATCTCACACCCTCTGAACTGATTCGATGGAGATGGCTCGTTCTCCAAGGAATTTCGAGATGAAACCCTAAGGCTTCCGTTCTCTGACGAAGTCTGATCAATTTTTAATTCAACAATGACATAATGGCTCCAAAAACCAAGGCAAAACCCCTTTATTGCACAAAAGTGCGATTTCCTTAAGAATAGGGTTTTAATGAAATATTCACTTTTAATTCTTTTAAATACTTCCATAGTCTCAGCGTTAATTTTAAATTATAAAATTAATCTCAAACTAGCCCCTTTCTGATGATGGGCGCACCCCTCAAGGCAAATCACTAAAGTTATAATTTAATATTATAACTTTACATTATAATCATTAAATAATTAATATTTAATTAATACAATTAAATATTAATATCTCGCTCATTATTAACCCGATGCTCGAGCTGTCTGATGCTGTCGCCAAAGGAAGTAATTCTGAACGCCATAAGTCCATACTGCTAAAAATAGCAGGGGTCCCACGCTGACTGCCAGGAACTGCTAAAAATAGCAATTCTGCAAAAAGTGTCCGAATGAGCCCGAACGAAAGCCAATCGATCAAAACTGCCAATCTGAAGCTGAGCCAAGCTCCGAAACGACCCTCTAACCACTCTATCAGCCTACGAGGGTCTCATGATAGGCTTATCTTACGATCTCTGATGCTCGCCAAAAATGGGGACATGACAAAGTCATTTCTATTACCAGCTTACAACCATATATGTGAGGACAAGTAAAAAGGATCTATCCCACTTAATGATTCAAAGATACTCAAATTAAAGTTGGAAGAATATTATCTTTGATGGAACAACAGATTATTATAGCCTTTTATCGAAAGGATTTGGGTTATATGTAAATGTATTATAGGTTGACCAGGCTGATTAGAGGATGATCCCACAAAGAGGAAGCATTTCATGATAACTAATTTATGGTGCCTGTTGCATACGAGAACTTAGTTGTTACAAATAAAGTATCTTATTTTATATGCACCAAGGATCGAAGCAAAACCAAACATACAAAATGGAACCAGAATGGCATGTCAAAAGTAAAAGCACCCAATTCTACAACCTACTTTATCACCGAAGAATGTCTATAAAAGAGCTGTCATAATTCCAATGTTCTTTAGAGATTTAGATAAGGTAAAAGAACAATAGTATGTAAAAATAGTAAAAGCTTTACCAGTTTTTCACTAGTGAAAGTAAAGTCCTGTACACCATGATCATCAAAAAAATTCTTTGCTTCCTGAAGTATGAAAGGTTTGTCAAGTCTCCACTCATGAGTACAGCCTGAACACCTGAAAACAAAATCAAAACAAATTTGACCACAATGAATCTAAAGGGTATAATCAAAATTATAGACAAAAAAGAGCAGAAAAATTCATCCGTACACAAAAAAAATTCTTCTCCAACCAAAGAATTATGCATGTATATAATACTATACAAGAAAATGAGATCAACGGGGAAAATACAAATAGAATTAGACATAAACAAAGATCGAAATTCTTTAGGACAGCATGCCTCTAGCATAAGAAATGAATGGTAATAACATATACAAAACTAGAATAATATGTTTTAACTTTAGGTAAATAAAGGACAAAGTTACTCATTCAATTTGCTAAAGTCTAATTTTAAAAAACTAGTCACTCTAAGGCTCCTTTAGTGATTAAAGGGTCCATTAGATAAGTTTAATTTCAGGGTTCATTAGTTACTCATTAAATAAGTAATTAAAGGTTTCATCACTTATTCATTCTATTGAGTAAAGTCTAATTTCAGAAAACTAGTAGCTCTCATGCTCCCCTAGTGATTAAAGGGTTCGTTAGATAAGATGAATTTCAGGGTTCATTAGTTACTCATTAGATAATTGACTAAAGGGTTGCTTACTTACTCATCTATTGGCTAAATGTCATGTCCCCGAAATAGAACATAGAAACAACCAAATATTGAAATGCTAATAAATAAATAAATATGTATATATATTGGTTATTAGTAAATTTATTACAATATTATGATTATAAATTTAATCACCATTAACCATTATTCTCATCATAGAATAACACATATTATAATACATATCATAAATATGATATAATACAAATATAAAATCATAAATATAATAACTAAACAAACAAACATAAAATATAAAATATAATAAATAAATAACAAATAAAATAATAAATATTTAAATAGGATATACTAACAGCAAACTTAAAAGCATACATTCCTATACTAATCATCCCTAAATGCAGCGATTCCTAACCATCTCCCCTAAGCCAGAGATCCCTAGCAAGAAGATATCATGGTTATTAATAAACATAAAGTAGAACGGTCCCACCTATGGTTGCCCACTTATTAAGGAAACAAACAATAAACAAAAGGTGAGGAAACGATACAAAGACCCCCCCTTTGTGTGATGTGATTCATATCAAAGGGACGTTACTCTTGAAAGAAGAGCTACAAGTGAACAGTGATGTCTCTCGGCAGATCGGGTATTAAAGAGAAGACAATTGCAAACAAGCAGTGGGGAAAAAATCATATAATTAAATCTGAGTATATCTGGAATGGTAAAACTTATTCAGAGCCGATCAGCTTCTCTAGGGATAAAATTAAATACATAAATCAATACAATCTGAAGCAGCATCATCAAGGGAAACATATTCTAATCAATAGAGAAGTATAGAAGGAAATAATATGGGAAAGCATTTCAGAACAGCAGCACAGTAACATGATCTATGATTGATTTGCATTGGAATATAGAGCCATTTAATATGTCTATATTATTTAATAGGCATACAGGTATATGTGCATGAATATGGATAAATTTTATAATGAATAATATGAAATGAATAAAGAATATATATACTAATATAAGGAAAGAATAATAATTGAATAAGTAATAATATATGAATAAACATATATATGAATAATGAATAATGAATAATATATGAATACTAATTGATATAAGTAAGGAATAATTATATATATATATATATATATATATATTCACGATCATGCAATAATGATGCTTGCCACAATTGTTGAGTCTTAAAAGGAATTACGATTTTAATATAAAAATGAATAGATTAATATTTAATTATATTAATATATGTTTTATCCTATGATCAATCAAATGCAAGATTGAAGGAAGGCAATTAAGGAATAAAGAGTCATGGGAAGACATAGCCGATCAAGTGAGACTACTCACTTAGCTTTAATATTTAGTTGTCCTCAATCTGACATAACAATGCTGCATGATCCTTGTATGCCTAACCGATCTGTGTATTAGTAAAAATAATCAATATGCTTTATTCATTGGAATGCACACGGTCGCCTTTGATGTGTTGGAACCATTCCTTCTTGATATCAAATTTGGAAATAGACTCACCATAATGGAAATCAGTAGTGTATTTAGACGGACTGTGTAGTCCTTGACTGATCATAGGCCAAAGGGTTTAGCTTCTATAGATATGGTTCTAATGATGGTTGATCTACATATATATTTGATTGATGTCTGTTTTTTTTTGCAATTACATTTGTATCGAACTAATGTTGAACCTGCAAGATGTATTGAATTGCATCATTGCAAGAACATAATGAACATGTAGACATGAATATTGCTTAATTTAGTTTTGTATTCTGATATACCTTCATTTTAGGACTTAATGAACTGCTTGATCATATTGAATACTCTTATTGCATAATATGTGTAAATACAGATGAAGTACTAATGACTACATATGTGGTGACTGCATATCAGTTGTCTGAATTGTGTCTATAATCCTGCCAGGAGTGGTGAATCATGACTTAAGTGGTTTGTCTATAAACCCCATCCAGGTTCTGCCCCACTGGCCTAAAGTAAGGGTTGGGCATTCTGCCCCACTGGCCCGAAGCAAGGGTTGGGTCATGGATGGATGGGGATTCCACCTAGGCATTCTGCCCCACAAACCTGAGAAAAGGGTTGGGCAATAGGAGGTGGTAGACTGTTGGCCCCTTAAGGATTTTCCTCTCCTAATGGGCTGAGTGACTCTTCTTGTGTTTTCAATCTGCAAGTAGAATTATGTCTGCATAATTGCTTTATGATTATGCCTTATTTTTGGATATCTAGATATTAATGCTAACAGATATGTTGACAATATGGATGAATACAAGATTCGCATCTAGAGTTATGGAATTAGGAGAATACTCATTTGGAAGACAGAAACCCTAATCCTAATCAGCAAACGAATTCTAGGGCAAACAAGTGAGTTCTAGGACAAGGTTGGGTAAGGTACATTACACTAAAGCCTAAATTCAAAAAACTAATGACTCTCATGCTCCCCTAGAGATTAAAGGGTTGTTAGATAAGCAATTATAATACAAACTTGGAGATATCTGTCATTAGCAAATATAAGCAACTTGAGTTTCAAAACTTAAATCAATATGAATATAATATGATTAGCGACCTGAGCAAGCAACTAATGTTTGAGAAAGAGAATGTGATTGAATTGGAAGTTTTCCTCTACCTAGGACTATTAAGGAAGAAATAGGATGCTTTCCAAAAAATTAAAAAATACATCTTGATAACACTAAACTAATAAGCCTTATAATATTCTATTCTTAGTGGGAGGACCAAAGGTTTATTTATAAATTCATTAGTTGATATAACTCAAACTAGATAGCAATCATCTCTATTTCATTATATTAATATTAATATCTCATAATCTATTAATTTAGTAACTTGTAATCTTGAGGGAGAACTACTGCACCCCACTTTACACTTTTAGTAAACTATGTCCATTGAAAAAATGAATTATAGACGGCCCTCTCCAATGATGTTTCTTAAAGTGTAAGTTGTTTTATGTTGAGTTTTTAGCTCAAATACATGTTATACCCAAACCAAATATTTTGCTTCATTAAGGCATTTTGATTAAAATGATCTAAATCTTGTAAAAGTGTTGTCAAAACTCAGTTTTTGGGCAAATCGGGTATGGGCTTTTAGTCAGTTTGATGTCAAGAAGATAATGGTAAAATTTTAAAATTTTAAAAATTAGAGTTTTTGGACCCCTATTTTTAGGCAAAAAACCCTGAAGATTGAATCTTGTCAAAATTGGTTGAAATTAATTTTGATTGGCTTATTTCACGTCACGATCACATTGGTAAAGTCAAAATCAAGAAAAAGTCAATTTAAGTTTGGTGGGTAGTTTTCACTTTTTCAGGAGAAAAGTTAGGACCTTCGAGGTCATCAATGGTAGTTGGCCAATACTAGGTGTTCAAATCTAAGCCTGAAGCTCATCACAGAGGTTTCTACGACGAAAGATGTTGAAAAAGATGCTTCGCAACAAAGGGGATTTTCCAATGGTGAAAAAAGCAAAAAATATTCCAAGTCTAGAAACACTACGTCATGCTACATGGGAGACACTTGCGCAATCAACGTGCAATGCAACTTTGCAATGTCTGTACATGTAAAAATGGTGAAATACAATCACGCACTCGCGTCAGTGGCAATCATACTTCAACGCAGTCAACTCAGCAAGTGTCATGGTGTTCGCGAAGTGCGAAATGGTGAAAATCATCAGTTTTAGAGCAAATCTGCACCCCTGCAGGCCAAGGGCACCCTTAAATTTGAAGGCTCAGATTCAGTTTTTAATGGTTGCAAAGGTATTCATCATCTCCAGAATTCCATCAGCTTTCCAACGAGTCATCAAGCGAATCCATCTGATTTGTGAAACTCTAGCAAACGAAGACAGGAGCAAAAGAAACGAGAAATTTATGCATCCTAAGCCAAAGTCAAAATACAGTTTTTGCATCCCTGTAGCCCAGGGGCGCCCTTCAACAAGTCTCATCAGATGTCAAAATTTGCAAAATCCATTTTCGAGGGATCTTTTCAGATTCAACCTAGCTTCGCAATGAATATGTTTGCAAGTCCGTAAGACATGCTAAGCAACTGTGACAGTTGATCCAATGAGCACGTAGAATGGAGGGAAAATGAAAGTCAAAATATCAAACTGTACCTCTACAGGCTAGGGGTGCCTAGTTTTTTGGCCAACTAGTAGAGGTTTTTGACAGTTGTCGTCTTTGTTGTACCCCAAATTAAAAAAATTTCTACACTTAGGCATTTTGAAGAAATGAGTAAAAGTCTTGTCAAAACTATCAAAAAAGGTCAAAATTGGGGTTTGCATGTCTTGCATGAGGGTCAAAAACTTGAAATTTTCAAAATCTGACAATCTGGGTCTACTCAAAGCAATCAAATCTACAAAACCCAGATCTCAGATTTTCAGCCCTACTTTTTAGGAAAATTGCTATTTTCAAAAACTTTCTAAAAATAGAAACTTTTTCTGGGTTTTTCTAGGTTTCTTGCGAAACAGATACTGGCAAAATTTTCTAAAAATAGAAAGTTTGGTTGTTAGGGTTCAAACTGATTTTGATTGGTCGAAAATACATCCTCATTAGGCTAGTGCAATTAGAATCACAAAACAATCAATTTTTCCCTAGTGGGTCTTTTTTGTTTTTTTTGTAATTTCATAAAGCATTTTGGGAACTCTAAAGTCATTAATGGAGGTCAGCCAGCTGCCAGGTGTCAGATTCAAACATCCAAACACTCGACGTGCATGCAAATTGAAGAAAGGCAAAGGTGAGCACGTGGAATGAAGGAGAAAGGTGAAAATTACAGAATAAAAACTAAGTCTGGAAGCCATGGGCACCCTAGAGGGAGATAGACGCCCAACTTTTCAGGGCATCAAATGATGAAATTAGGGTTTGTGCTCCCAAGCAATGTTGTTCAGAATCTCCTTAGCTCCACTGTGAGTCCAACAGAGTGATCATTGGATCAACCAATCACTATGAATTCGAGAAAAAACATAGGAGTTTCATTCAAGTGGCAGAAGGCAAACAATGAAAATCAAGCAAAATTTTCTAAGTCTGGGAACTCTGGGTGCCCCAGGTAGCCAGGGGCGCCCAGCCTTTTGGAGGACCTAATTCAACTGTTAGGGTTTGCAAATGTGTTCAATCTCTTCAAGATTTTGCCAAGATCATCAAACTTGTCAATTACCAGCAAATCCAGATCAAGTTGAAGGTATATCATGAAGGTTCAACTTTGAAGAATGAAAATTTAGCAAAAATGGCTAAGTCTGGAGGAAATGGGTGCCCCTGGAGGAGATAGGTTCCCAAACTTTTAAGGGCCTAAATTGATGAATTTGCAGATGAAGCCTCCAGCATGACTTCTTTAGATTTGATCAAGCCTTCCGACGAAACCATTAGCACGTCAATTAGAATTGGCAGTCATCAAATATTGAAGGCTAAACAGGGGGAGAAACATGAGCAAAACATCAAAAGTCAAAAGCAAGATGAAAAACACAGAATGAATTCCAACTCTGGTGAAGTTGGGCGCACCAGCTAGCCAGGGGCGCCCAAGCTTTTGACCCCCGAGATGCAACTTTCAAGAGACATCACTCCCAAGAGACCCCCTTCAGAATCTTCTTAGCTATCCAGTGAATCTGACGGTCGGCCGATCGAATCAATCTAGCTCCCGGAAACACGAATTCATCAAAAGATCAAAGGGAAACAAGCAAGAACGTGAAGAGTGGAAAAATGACAACACTGGTAAAGTTGGGTGCCCCAAAAGGAGAAGGGCGCCCATGATTTTGAAGGTCAAAACGAAGTTTTTAGTCAAAGTTGCCTCCAGAACAATCTCGCCAGATTCGATCAAACTCCGCGATGAATCATTCAACTCATTCATAGGATCAATTTGGAAGTCGGAAATCAAATTCAAACGGGGTCTAAAAAACAAGCAAAAAAGATAAAATTCTTGAAAAATGACTAAGTCTAATCAAGATAGGCGCCTTCAACCAAGAAGGGCGCCCAAGATGCCATGCCTTAGCCAATTTTTTTCAAAATTTCAAAATTTCATGGAGAATAAAAATGTCCAAGTTCAATGCACAAGGTCAGGCTAGGGTTTGCATGGATTTAAAGCAAAAGAAAACAGATTTTCTCAAGCCTAAGCTTATTTAAGATGCCTTTGCCTTCCATTTCTTCATATTTTCTTGCAGGTGGCATCTAAGTTGAAGAGGGGCAGCAAACAAAAGTTTTTCTTTCAGGATTCAAGAGCCATAGTTTGCTGATTTTTTCAAAGTTCATCAATTTTCAAACCAGCAACAAAGGAGCTTGCTTTTTCATGCTTTTTTCATCCAGAACACCATAATGTCCCCTTCTCAATTGTGATCAATTCAGTTGACCGTTGGCCTATTCCGGAGACCCATAGGCTACTCAAAGGGTGAAAATTAGGGTTTCCCATTTTGAGGAGGTTGTTGCTTGAAGTTTGGAGATTGGTTTGCAGATTCCTTTTGGGTTTTCAAAGAGCTTCGCAGTGGTATGACATACATGGTGATCTAAAGCAACTTCATGAATTTACTATTTTTAGTAAATTCTATTTCTGGCAGTGGTCTTGTTGACTTTAGTGCAGTTGGCTCTCTTTTTCAGCCAGTTCAGTTGGTATTTTGAATGTTGACCTTTAGGTGCATTTTCTGGAGAAATAAGTTAAGTTGATTTAAATAATGTTATATTTTAATGATGTGTTTTCTCATTAACCCCTTGGCCTAGCTTTCTCACTTTATGTTGTCTTAAAAATGGGGACTTCAAGGGTAGTTATCTCATCAGGAGATAATTTATATTTTCTAAGGCCAAATTAAATGTTGGAGAAATGGGACGCCTACTTGAGGGAAAGATAAATTTTAGTAAAGGTGAAATATTTGCCTTGTGAAAAAGGACGCCATCTTTGGAGGGAAAAGAGATGAATTCAAATTTGAATTTGGGCGCCCTTCTTGAAGCTTCTAGAAGATTCTTCTCAAGTCTTTATAAGCAAGCCTCTACTCTTCATTTTGGATCTTTTGTCTACCATATCGTTATGCTGTTGAATTGTTTTCAGGCACACGCTTCGACGAAAGCATACCTCCTAGCATTGGCTCATCTTCTTGCTTGAGAGATAGCAACTAGTTGAGATAATAGTTTGTAATGGAGTCATTTGCATTTGTAGTTGGGTTTCTTGCATTCGTAGTTCAGTTTTAGCAAGTTAGTGAAGTTTTGGTGTTGCTGGTTTTGCCATAGCTGATTGTAAGTTTCACTCATATCTTCAAAAATAAAAATACTTTCATCTAGGGTATCTTTCCATTGTGTCTTTGATTGGGGTGACCCTTTGCCTAAAGTTGCAGATTTTTTGATGGAGAAATGAATTTTTAAGAAGTCGCCCTTCTTGAGGGTCGTACCATTCTATTCTGCCTGGCAAATGTTTAAAAAAAAAATGACAAGTTTTTAGAGTCATTTTCTGATTAGAATCTGGTCGCCATCTTCTTAGTGTTCATTTGCATTAAATTTCACGTCATTTGGACAAGTCTAGAGAGAGTTATGAGCATTTTAGTGAGTTACAATGTTGTTGGTTATGCATTTTCAGTCATTGTTCAGTCATATCAGATTGTAAGATTTTGTCTTTGGGGTTGAGTTTGAGTATTGGAGTCTTGTTGTGCATTGGGAAGATATTATATAATATTGCAGCGTTGATAGACTTCTAATTCAGTGTTCTTGGTAGACAACTCTACTCATTGTAAGGTTGTTACAGTAGTACTATTCAGCCATTTCTATTTCTTGCTAAATTACATTGTATTCCCACGATTGTGGAAGAGACTGGCCCTCACTCAGTCTTCTTTGTAATGCATTAGACCCTCATCATCATATGATAGCACCTAGCTCACCTCGAGCTTGGAGTGCACATGCTTGATGAATGAGTTACTTTCAGCACTGCATTGTCATCAATAGAATCTCCACCATATAATAGCGACATCCCCATCTTGGGTTTGGAGTGCACATGTTTGGTGTCGAGTTTACTTTCCAGCATTGCATTTATTTTCATAGTACCTCCACCATATGGTAGCACCATTCCCACTTGGGTTGGAGAGCACATTCTTGGCATTGAGCTTCTTTCAGCACTGTAATACTTTCTAGTTGCCACTGACGACCCTCTTGCCATATGACAGCATCATTCTCATCTTGAGATTGAGTGCGCATTCTTGGCAAAGAGTTACTTTCCGATTGTTGGTTTTGGTCTAAGTTAACCTTAACGGGTACTTATTGTGCTAGTGTGTTCATTCAAAAATTGAAAAAAAATTGGCCGGCACATTACAAACACCAAATTTTTGAAGGAGGTCAAGGTTTTCAATTTTCAGTAATCTGGGTCATCTCAACTCATTCTGAACAATTTTTGAAGAAGTTTTTTCAAGTTGCAACAGCTGTTTTTTTCATGCATGTCAAAGAAATCATCAAAATTCTCAAGATTTGATCATCTTAACCTTCATTGTATACCTTAATCGCTGTGTAGAAGGATTATCATTGATTTTTCATGATCATAATCATTGCCTTCTATAATAATCATACTAGATTGCTGCTTCTCATAAGAATTTTTTCCTTCTTTAATTTATTAACACTGCATATTAACAAAATATTCCTTAACTTGACCGATTGGCATGTATTTATATCTTCCCCTTACTTAGTCACCCATAAAGATATACCAATTTTAAACTTAATTTCTAATGTTAGTGTCTAAACAATAAAAATTGGCCAGCATATAGCATGTATGGAGCTTGAACGCTAGTATATTTATTCAACAGGGTAAAAAATAAGACATCACATTGAGGAAGTACCATGGGTTTTTCTATGTTGTCATCCTAGAAAAGGATAACTATGAGTTTTGGCAACATGGAATCTTGACACATCTCAAGTGGCTTGATCTTTTGCCTTATCTCTATGGACTCATACCTACACTAGACACACCAAGGAGTTATTCACCATGGGGACATACCTAGGTTTTATCTTTTTGTTCAATCTTCCTTCTTCTCGCATCAATTGAAATTATGAGGATGTCCTTGACTTCAAGAGCCCTAGACTCTTTCTATTTCTATTTTTTTATGACACATGTTATTTTTTAGACCGATTTACAACAAAGCCGCCACTACTCTTATTAGAGGAGAATTGATTTAGGAAACACCCAACTGCAAATCTTCTTTAACAATATCACCATGGTCTTGAAAGTGATCTTTTGATTTAAGTTATCCCCAATGGCGGTGCCAAAATCTTGAGCCCTAAAAGAACACTCGTAAATCCTAGATATTTTATCCATATTCAAGACTAGGGTTTTGTCATCAAGAAGGGAAAAAGAGGATCATCAACATCCTTGGGATGGTTAGAGGTCAATTCTAAGAGTGGGTTATCTCTCCTACACTTTGAGCTTCACTTAGACTCGGGAGGGTGTTCTTAGGGGTATACCTTAACAGGTATTGAAATCAAGCAAAATGGACAACCAAAACTAATAGCTAAACCCAATTGCAGACTTGTTGAACACCTTAGTAGAACCAATCTAAACAGGATTTAAATGCTACGACCTGAGAGGCCCATGGAATTGACACACCATCTAAACTTCTTTGTGCTCATTAGCTTTGTCAATGCATCTGCAGCATTCATCAAAGTGTCAACTTTCTCCAACTTCACCTTCCCATCTTCCACCATGTCACGAACAAAATGGAACTAAACATCAATTTGCTTTGTTCTAGCATGGAAAGTAGAGTTCTTTGCTAAGAAAATGGCACTTTGACTATCACAACAGATAGTGATCATCTCTGCATCAAGCCCAACATCATAACACAACTGCCTTAACCAAACAGCTTCCTTACAAAGATGAGTAGCTGCCATATACTCCACTTTTGTTGTGGATAAAGCGACTACAAGTTGTTGTTTAGCGACTACAGCTTGTTGTTTACTCATCCAACTAATATCACCACCAAACATCATGAAAACATATCATCTATATATAATGCAATAAAGAGAATGTGACCATTATCAATATTATAATAGGCACAGTGATCAGATTTAGACCTTTGAAATCCCAGACTACACACAAAGGTGTCAAACTTTTGGTACCACATCCTAAGAGACTATTTCAAACCATACAAAGGTTTCTTCAACTTGCAAACTAAATTTTCTTTACCTTTTACCACAAAATGCTCCAGTTGTGACATATAAATTTCTTCCTCCAAGTCACCATGAAGGAAAGTTGTCTTCACATCCATTTGCTCAACTTCTAAGCCATAAGTTGCAACAAGTGATAATAGGAAACAAATGGATGTCAACTTTGCTACAAGAGAATATTTCACCATAATCAATTCCCTCCACTTGTGAATACCCCTTAGCAACCAACTATGCTTTATGCTTCTCAACACTGCCACCAAGACCACACTTTTTCTTGAACACCCATTTACAACCAACAAGTTTTCATCCTTCAAGCAAAGGTCCCAGATCCCATGTGTTATTTTATTTAGACCAGCTATCTCTCGTCCATGGATTTTATCCAGGAATCTGCATCACTCGTGCCCATAGCCTCTTTTACAGTCCTAGGCTCATCAATGTTAGCAAACAAAGAAAAAATACAATTGGAATCCAACTATGAATAACCAAACCTTTTCAATTGTCACCTAACTCATGTAGACCTCCTCAAATATTGAGGTTGAGGTTCTTCATCTTCTTCTAAACTTTCAGAGCTGCTAGAGCTCTCCTCATCATCAGGTCCAACAAATGTTTTTGATTCTTTTTTCTCAAGGGTAGAGGAGAAAGATGAACCACATTCTCTTTACTTTCTTCTTTCTCTGCCTATAGAGCAACAAAAGACGGTTTCAATTCATTGAAAATAACACTTCTATTATACAAGACCTTTTTTTCCACTAGGTCCCAAAGCTTGTACCATTTCACACCAATATCATAACTGATGAAGATACATTTTATTGTCTTGTTCTCCAACTTTGTCCTCTTTTCTCTCAGCACATGTGCACAAGCCTCATAACCAAATACTCAAAGATGTCTTAATCAAGGCTGCTTACCCGACCACACCTCCATGTGTGTTTTATCAACAAGCGTTGATGTAGGAGATCTATTGACAAGATAGCAAGCAGTGGCAATAGCTTCAGCCCAAAACTTTTGCTCTAAGCTAGCTACACTTAGCGTACTCCTAGCCCTCTCCATCAACGTCATGTTCATCCTCTCTACAACTCCATTTTGATAATGGTATATGGAGTTATCTTATGCCTCTCAATCCCACATTCTTTATAGAACTTAGCAAAATCTGCGGAACAAAACTCACCATCGTGATCAGTCCTCAAACACTTAATCTTTTTACCAATATGACTTTCAACAAAAGCTTTAAACTCTTTAAACCGGCTAAAGACTTCATATTTGCTTCTAAGGAAATAAACCCATGCCCTTCTACTATAGTCATCAATGAGAGATACAGAATAAATAGATTTCGAAATCAAAGGAACATTTACAAGACCAAAAACATCAGAATATATCAAGTCCAACGCCTTGTGAGAACTCAAATAAAACTAAACATGGTTTCGCTTTCCATAAATGCAATGTTCGCAAAATTCGAACTCGAGATTACAATCATCAAGCCCCTCAATGAGACATTTATTTTTCTGGGCTCAAGTCCCTTTTCACCAATATGACCAAATTGTCAGTGCCATAACATTGTCTTCTCAACAAGAAGTTTCATTTCCAAAGCATGACCACCCTTTAGGTACCCAAAAAGCACATCCATCAGTAGATGATGCAACCAATGGTAATGAAGACTTACAAGTAACAGAAGAACTGTTGCACTAAATTGAGCATGCATCCAACTTGAATAGAGTGCTAACTCGAACACCCTTAGCAAGCACCATAGCTCCTCTAGTCATTTTGCACCCTCCATTCAAGAAAACAACCTGCACACCCACATCATTCAATTTCCTTATAGATAAGAGGTTTTGTGCCAAACCAAGGATATGTAGAACACCATTGATCCACTTCACTTTACCATTAGGGAATCGAATCATGAATTTTCCATGGCCAATGATCCTCAAATGAGAATCATCACCCAAGTACACCTTCCCACCGTCAATTTCTTCATACTTTGTGAACCAACCCTAATATGAGGTCATGTGAAAAGATGCACCAACGTCAATAAGCCACACATCTTTTGATGCATGGGTTGACAAGGCAACGACAAATGCATCACCATCATCCTGAGAGGATTTATCAGAATATGAATCGATGTAATGTCCCCTTTTTGTCACCACCTAGAGGATTGTTTAGCCTTTATTTATTCCCAAAGGCTAAACAGGAGAAATAAAGGAGTAATTATTAAATTAATTATTTATAAAGTTATTTCAATAAATTTAAAATTTGATGGTTGACTTCTGATGATATTCATTTGTTTAGCATCTTTGAGATTGATGATTAGAATTAATTTAGTCATTGAAATCATCCATATGATAGATTATTTCCCTTCCGAAAGGAGTTGTGGTTTGATGCAATAGCTGGTTTATTATTGCATTGTTAATTTGCAGCAGTTGGTTTATTGTTGCAATCATTATTTCATTGGAGAGTTGCAACAACTGATGTATTGTTGCACTTGAAGGAGTTTATTTCTGTCTGGTTGTTTATTCCAAATTTTAATGGTCCTGGACCAAAATATAGAGAAAATTCGATATTTTGATTTGAAGAAAATAATAGTAGATTTTTAGAAATAATTGACAGTTTGGAAGAAGTTCGATATTGGCAGATTGAGAGCTAATTTTTTAGACCAAAGAAGGAAATCGAATCTATTTGTCGAAGACGGCTCCATTGCTAAAAGGATCGTGGGGTTTTAAGCGGGTCGATTTCTCCATGGCGCAGCAATCCACTTGATGATAATTCAAGTTTGGGAGAAATTGTAGTGTGAACTTGATTTTGCATCATTTTTCAGTTACAAAGAGAAAACGCGATTTCGTTAAGAGAAGGACATCTTCATGGTAGAAGCATTTGTGGCAACACTTGCTGGAGGTCAATTTTTGGTAGTTTCATCTTACAAATCTGGGCATAGCCATTTACTATCTGAGGAAGCTCGACCTTGAAATTTGTTGGGTTGTGCATGATCAATTCGAGCTGGAAGTCTAGGCGCAGCCTGTCTAGCAAATTTTCAGGTTCCTTGTAATTATTTGCATTCTGTAGTTGCATATGCATTTCACTCAGTTGCTGGTTAGATTGTATTCACATATCTTTTGATAAATATAGTTGAGACTGCATTTGAATTGGCATCGACATATAAGTATGTTAGTTGCATTTTCATGGTTGCTGGTCTCAATGAATAGTAATCGCTGTTTTAGCAGCCTCAGCAATTTTGTAAGTTTGCAATTGAAAATCAGTAGTTCACTTCCATATAGTTGTATGTTCATTGATGCATATATTGAGAATCTTTGGCAAAGTAGTGGAATGATTCTAAGTCTTGTAGCATCCATTCTATTTTATGAAGAGTTTGGAGATTGCATAAGAAGTGCATGGCGAAATGTCACTTTGCTGGTACTGTGCATTTACATGAGTTTGCAGTCATCATATAATTTGTAAAAATCAGAATGATCACTTGCATTGCATAATTTGCATTCTCAATCATTAATATACTCGTGAGAGTCTTTCTTATGCCTACCTTATCATCATTTGAAGAAAAGAACAACTTCTACATGCTGAAAGTAGTTTGCAAGGTAAATATTTGACGAAATTACAAGCACTCAAACTGAAAATTAAAAGCCAGAATTGCAAGGGTCTTTACAATCGAAGGTATTCATCTTCTTCTTCTTTTTCTCCTCCTTGCACTCCTTATGAAAGTGACTGGTTTTGCCGCAATTCCAACATTTTTCCTTGGACTTTCCAGAAGATTGAGATCTCCCACAAGACTTTGATATTAGCTTGTCTTGTTTCTTGTCCTCCTTCTTTTTTGTCCTTAGATCTACCATGAACCGCAAGAGTCTCCTTAACCATTTCAGAAATCTTTCTTTGCATCTCTTCACACAACAGTGATGCAACCACATCATCCATCTTGAAAGAGCTACTCGTACTCCCAATGGCCATCACAAGGTGGTCCCACAAATCTGGCAATGAACAAGGCAAAACCATACAACGATCTTGTTCTTCCATTTTGTCACCAACGGAGCTTAACTGGGCAACAATCATATTGAATGCATTCAAGTGATCCACAATAGATCCTCCATCTTCCATCTTCAAAGAATACATCTTGTTCCTTAGGAACAACTTATTTACTGGAGATTTAGCCTGATAAATTTGACCAAGTTTGTTCTAAAGGCTTTCAACAATCTTCTCTTCATGAACATTAAATAGCAAAAAATTAGCCAGGGTCTTATTAAACCCTTAGCCTTTTGATCCATCGGATCCCAATCTTCTTATTTCATGCTTGTTGGCATCTTTCCAGACATAGCAATCCATAGATATCTATCAACCAACATGTCCTCCATCTTGAGTTTCCACAACTCAAAATTGCCTCCATTGAACTTTTCCATCACTATCCTTCCGGACGTGCTAGCCATCTCTTTCCTACAACAAAGATCAATACTCTATGCAAGCTCCCATTCAAAATAAGATTAGCTCAAAAAACCCTTTACCCACAACTAGAATCAAAAGTGATCAAGCTCTGATAACAATTGAAAGGAAGCAAGGTACACGGAACACATTTCCTACACCAATCTAAAGAGGAGAGTTGTTCAAATTTTCCTTTTAACCCGTTACAGTAATGAGATACACAATACAAGGAAGATAATCTAACGCACATGCAAATATCAAAAGACTCACAACACAACATATTGTGGGGAAAACCCTTTTAGGAGAAAACTCCCACACTTTGAAAGCTTGCTCAATGTATTATGAATAAAAAATGTTTACAATCTTGCAAAGCAAGTCTTCTTCTAGGAATCTACAATGTTGATTTTGGAGCTATTCTGACAGCATACCAATACCTGCAAATACAACTTACGTAGCCCACTCCAAGACATCCAATATATAGAGAATACAAGCATGAAGGTAGCTTCTAGAGGAAGCTACAAGAGATGGGCATCCAAATCCACTTGGTACATTTTTCCACCACCTCCAAGCATGCAAATGACACTTGTACAAGATTCTTTGACTCCTCATTCAAACCTCCAAACGTGGGCACCCCATTTTTACTCAAAATAGGTATGGCAGATGCTCTTACACACCTTACAGCCATCATAGAATCTATCATAACTGATAGCACTTACAATTGTAAGAGAATCCATCATAACTGACTAATAATAAAGGATTCTCTTACAACTTGGCATAACTCAACTTGGACGCCTAGATTCCCCATACAAAGATTCCTTCCAACACTTGTCCAACCTGTCATAGAATCTAGTTCTTATGCGTCATAACTTCGTCATAGGAATCTATCATAAAATAGCTACAAGATGCCAATGCTTAGCAAATATTCTCTACCACAAAGTGGGACACCTACATTCCCATGTGGGGACACAAACATCCTTGTCATCTCCCATGTCACCTATCAACATGATGACAGCTCACTGTGCCAAGTCATACTTGATGACGAAATAAGATGAGCAAGAAAATACAACATAGGCATAAATACATAAAATATTAACTAAACCAATGCTAGGAAATACTAAGGTTGAAACACCTTAATTCCCAACATTTATAAATGCCTGACTGTTTTGGACCTTGGTTCATAGTTTAGGGTTTGATTTTGAGAGTGACAATCCTAAATGATCTTTCAGCAATACCAATTTAATAAGAAAATAATGGAAGATAGTGTGGCATACATACATACATAAATCCACAAAATCTCTGTAGAACACAGAGAGCTGAAAATAGTGCATATAGATATAGAAAATGAAGTAGGCATCACAGACCCCTAAATCAAAATTATACTTCTCCTACGAGGCTAGCAGTCTTGAACTTCAACAGAGGAATTTCCTTACCACTGATTGTTTGAACTAACATTTCAAGTGTCATTTTGAAATTTACACCTATGCTTGGTTTATACTAATGTAGGGAGCTTAATGCATTCAAGCTTCGGTCAACAACTTTATTGAATTAAAACTTTGTACATGAACTTTCATTATTTGTGCAGATATGTTGAACCATGAACCCTGAAAAGTGAAAATGATTGCACGAAGATGGTCAGAGGAACTAATTGTGATCGAAGCGAGAACATACTAAAATCAGTTTATAGATATTGTTACCTTGCAAACTAGATTCTCTGTTGTAGCTAGGATTATTTATCATCTCACTAAGGTATTACATAGATAAAAAGACTGATCCAATGAGAAATTTTTCATAGAAGCAAAAAAAGCAACTTAATTTGAGAGAAAATGCTTCATTCTCAGGGAAAAACAGCTTTAGTCTTAGGCATGTTTTTCACCTTAAAGGTTAGAAATTTAGGAGTGGGGGTGGAAAGATGAAAGAGCATTTGCAAAAGAGATTATTTGAAGTGGAATATTTTTGAAAATTTACTGTATTTGATTTCATTGGGTGTATGAGATATATTTATTGGCATTTTAATTTCTTGCATGTGTTTATTGTTCTTCTAAAATGCTGCATAGGTGCATCTAGATGTGGACAATAGAGCACTTATAGACCACATAGATTAAATGCCAATGGGTGCAAAGGTGTCAATCACCCAAGGAAGTGGGATTATTGTAGTTCCTTTCCTGCCTTAGGAGTTGTTCTCCAGACATCCTTGTAAACTTAGTCTATGATCACACTCTTGCTCCATACTTTCAGAATTACATGCCTTCTTTAATCATTTAGGGTTTGTATTCCTAAAGTCTTTAGGCCTTCACAAGTGATATTTTGTACAAAAATTTCACGAATAGGTACCTATCTGTTATTTTTTGAAGCAAGAGTTTGTTGACCGCAATAGGTACTTTCACAGACTACATGTACCGTATCCTGATTGGCAAGGCTCTGCATGGCATACATACATAAATCCACAAAATCTCTGTAGAACACAGAAAGCTGAAAATAGACAGTGCATATAGATATAGAGAATGAAGTAGGCATCACAGACCCTTAAATCAACATTATACTTCTCCTGCGAGACTAGAAATCTTGAATTTCAACAGAAGAATTTCCTTACCACTGATTGTTTGCATTTCAAGTGTCATTCTGAAATTTACACCTATGCTTGGTTTATACTAATGTAAGGAGCTTAATGCATTCAAGCTTCGGTCAAAAACTTTATTGAATTAAAACTTTGTAAATGAACTTTTGTTATTTGTGTGAATTTGTTGAACCATGAACCCTGAAAAGTGAAAACAATTGCACAAAGATGGTCAGAGGATACAACTGTGGTAGAAGCGAGAACATACAAAAATCAGTTTATAGATATAGTTACCTTTGCAAACTAGATTTTCTGTTGTAGCTAGGATTATTTATCGTCCCACTAAGGTATTATATGTTAAAATTAGGTGATCAGAAGTAAATGCACAGAAGATTAAATCATAATCAGACAAAATGACACAGCATGTACCCTGGGAAAACCCTCCTCTTGAGGGAGAAAAACCCAGCAACAAAGATCTCTTTTATATTCGATGCAATAGTGACAATTTTACAATTCACAATAAGGTCTAACTCAAGACCGATTGCTGATACCAAGCAATAAGAATATCATGATCTGGATCACACCTGGGAATAGAAAGTAGATCTGATTATGCACACTCGGATTCCAGAAGAATTCTCACTGTTCTTTTACATAGTCCGCACCATGAAGAGACTGCAGCTAACACCGATCTGGTTGCTATTAATGAGATTCGTATTTGATCAGATCGCTCTTCATAATGACGAGCTTCGCTTATCATGTATGCACCTTTCTGTGTGTTCTTTCTGTGTGTTCGCATTTGATAGAGACGGACTGGCAGAGAGAGATCGAATAATGAATATATATGTGTATGAAGAACAACTTGAAGTCGAATATATACAAGACAAATATGTGTCGGCCTCAATGCAATATGAAAATCCTTTTACAAATGTCGGCCTTTAATAAATAACCAAATATCTTTTATGTCGGCCAGATTATCAAGCGTGGAATAATAAGTATTTAAATGAATAGCCAAAGGCTATATTCATTTTAATACATTCTCAACGGTTATGAGCTGGAAGGAACTTCCGCGGCTGCTCTAACATTAACACTCCCTCTCAGCTAGGGAGAGAACTTCCAGCTGCATAGAACATATGATCTCCATATGAGGTTCATCTGCCACCATTGCCTGCAATCAGATATAAGGAGAGATATATCACCTCAATGTGATATCAACCATCACATGGTTAAGTGCTAGTGTCCATCACTTGCGTGATGACTTTCACCATGGCTCTCCCAGAGGGTGAAACAAAAGTACAGAAGATCATCACGGACTCTCTCACGTGATGTTGTCATGGAGTCACACACATGACATCCACCATGACTCTCTTAGAGGGTGGAAACCGAGGGCTTTCACCTCAAATTCTTCCGTCACAGAAGAAGATGCAATAGTAAGTACAAGTGTTCATCACTTGCGTGATGTTGTCACCTCAAGTGACTTTCACCATGACTCTCTCAGAGGGTGAAACACAAGTACAAGATAAGGCGGAGCTCCACACACGACATCCACCATGACTCTCTCAGAGGGTGGAAACGAGGGCTTTCACCTCAAATTCTTCCGGCCAAGAAAATGCATTAACAAGGGATTTCACTCAACTTCTCTCACAGAGAACTCATTAAGCAAGGCTCACCGATAATGGTAGACTCATACTCACCAAGGTCGATTCTCCACCATACCAAGCTTGTCTCGAAAGTCCACTTAACTTTACCCCGGCGAGAGGCTTGGTGAGAATATCCGCCCCGCTTCATCGCTAATGTACCTCAACTGTACAGCCTTTCGCAGTACCATATCTCTCGATATAGTGGTACTTGATCTCAACATGCTTGGTTCTGTCATGAAACACAGGATTGACAGAGAGCTTACACAACTCTGATTATCACAATGAATAATGGTGGGGCTCCATTGATTGTCCAAACAATCCTCCAGGAGCTTACGGCTACACTGCTCGAAGGTTATGCAAGCTGCAATATACTCGGCCTCTGCTGTACTCAATGCTACAGAAGACTGCTTCCTGCTACACCAGGAGATCATAGCAGACCCCAAACTGAAGCAACAGCCAGAGGTGCTCTTCCGATCTGTAACACACCGCCTAATCGAATCTGAATCCAAGTAACTCAAGTCTAGACCTCATATACTTCAACCCATATCCAACTGTGCCACGCAAGTACCTCAGGATGGGCTATGCAACAAGATGTATCTGTCTCGGATCACACATAAACTGGCTAAGTGCACTCACTGCATAGCAAATATCGGGTCTAGTGTTAACTAGATACATCAAGGATCCAATCAGCTGTCTGTACAATGTAGGATCCACCAAATCTGAACTAGCTGCAGCCTCCTTCAGTTTATGAAGATTGGTCTCCATGGGAGTAGACATGGATTTGCAATCCATCATGCCAAATCTCTTAAGTATGTCAATGGTGTACTTCCCTTGATTTAAAATCATACCGTCTGGCCTTTGCCAGACTTCTAAACCAAGGAAGTAATGCATGAGCCCAAGGTCCTTCATCTCAAATTCAGAAGTTAAGTCCTTCTTACATTCAAGAATCAGGTGATCTTCTCCAGTGAGGATTAGATCATCAACATATAAAACCAAAATTAATGCATCACCATTGATTACCTTGAAGTAGAGATTTGAATCAGCATCATTCTTCAAGAAACCCAGGCTTGATAGATACTGATCAATCCTTTCGTACCATGCACGAGGAGCCTGCTTAAGACCATACAAGGCCTTCTTCAACTTGCAAACGTGTGACTCCTTCCCATGAATCTCAAATCCATCAGGTTGCTCTATGTAAACCTCTTCCTCAATTACTCCATTGAGAAAAGTTGTCTTCACATCCATCTAATGAATCTTCCATCCTCTAGATGCAGCAATAGCAATGATGGTTCGGACAGAGGTGTATCGAGCAACAGGAGCAAAGGTCTCATCATAGTCAACTCCCTCTTTCTGAGAAAACCCTCGAGCCACAAATCTTGCTTTGTGCTTCTCAATGCTTCCATCTGCAGCATGTTTAATCTTGAATAGCCATTTAGAAGATACCACTGACTTGCCCTTGGGTCTAGGAACGATATCCCAAACATCGTTCTTGAGAATTGACTGATACTCCTCTGACATAGCATCTCTCCAGACTTGAAGACTGGATGCTTCCTCAAAACAGGAAGGCTCGGATTCTATAATCTGACTCATTAAGGCAACATAACTGGAGAACTTATGTGGCCTTTTGCTTTCTCTGAATGTGCCTCTAGGAGCTGCAAAGTTTTCAGCCTCTTGCATAGTGCGACTGGCCCATAGAGGTCTCTTCCTCCCAATAGCAATATCTGTAGGCCCATCAGTAGGTTCCAAGGGTTCAACTGGATCAAGATCTTCCTTTGGTTCCATTGTCTCCCTCTGAATCTCAGGAGTATGGTCAACCTCCATGTCCTGAGGAGACTCCTCATTATCAATCTCCATATGAATCCCTCTGGATCTCCTGAATGCAACATCTTCCTCGAATGTGACATCCCTACTGATCTCTATCGACTTCTGACCTGGAATGTAAATTCTGTAAGCTTTTGAAGTCTCACTGTAGCCCACAAAGATTCCCTTCTTGCCAGAAGGCTCCAGTTTGGTTCTCTTTTCTTTGGGAACATGAACATAGACAGGACAACCGAAGATCCTCAAATGGCTGACTTCAGGCTTCTTCCCGGAAAAAGCTTCTTCTGGAGTCATATTCTCCAAGATCTTATGAGGGCATCTGTTCTGAACATATACTGCTGTCCTAGAAGCCTCTGCCCATAGGAAGGTTTGCAAATCTTGATCATGAATCATGGCCTTTGCTGCTTCCACAATTGTCCTGTTCTTTCTTTCGGCAACACCATTTTGTTGTGGATTATAGGGAACACAAAGCTCCCTCTTAATCCCTGCATCAGTACAAAAGTTTCGAAAACTAATGGAGGTGTATTCTCCACCATTGTCAGATCTGAGAACCTTAATTCGTTTACCAGAAAGATTTTCTACTAAAGCTTTAAACTCTTTAAATCTATCTAGAACTTCCTCAGATTCTTTAGATTTTAAAAAATAAATCCAAGTCTTCCTAGAGTGATCATCAATAAAGAGAACATAATACAAAAAACCACTCGAAGAAGGAACAGACATAGGACCACATAAATCAGAATGAATTAGGTCTAAAATACACTTAGATCTATTTTCTCTACTATGAAAAGGGGCTTTTATGTTCTTACCTAATGCGCAGCCTTTGCATGTACCTTCGTGTTCCGGGTTGAATTTGGGAAGGCCCGTCACCAACTTCTCCATGATGGGTAGAGCTCGAAAGTGCAGGTGAGCCAATCTCCGATGCCAAAGATCACAAGGGTTAGTAGAGTCATGAACCAATGCTTGAAGAGGAAGAGAGCAGACCTTGTAGAGGTTATCATGTCTTACTCCAATTACTTGAGCATCCTTAAAACTAGAGTTCTGCATCCACACTAGAACTTTGCCTTTGGAGAAGGCAACTTGATATCCTTTATCTTCCAAAGCTGAAATAGAAATGAGATTACGCTTGATTCCGGGAACATAAAGAACATTACCCAATTGAAGCGATATGCCAGAATCCAAGTGAAGTGTGGAGGATCCAATTCCCTTGACAGAGTAGGTGGCATCATCTCCAATGATGACTTGATCAGCAGATTCCTTTTCCACCAAATTGGATAAGTGTCCCTTGAATCCAGTGATGTGGCGGGAGGCACCACTGTCGATTATCCAGGTGCTGGAGTTGGAAGGTATGCAGCTAGATAGTGCTGAATGAGACATGGAATCGCATGGACCTTCGAACTTCAGATCATACACCATCTTGACAAGCTGTGAGCAGAATCTGAGTGCAATAAACTGATCACGATCCTCAAACCCGCTCTGATACCATGTTAAAATTAGGTGATCAGAAGTAAATGCACAGAAGATTAAATCATAATCAGACAAAATGACACAGCATGTACCCTGGGAAAACCCTCCTCTTGAGGGAGAAAAACCCAGCAACAAAGATCTCTTTTATATTCGATGCAATAGTGACAATTTTACAATTCACAATAAGGTCTAACTCAAGACCGATTGCTGATACCAAGCAATAAGAATGACAGATCATGTTCTGAATCACACCTGGGAATAGAATGTAGACCTGATTATGCACACTCGGATTCCATAAGAATTCCCACTGTTCTTTTACATGGACCGCATCAAGAAGAGACTACAGCTAACACCGATCTGGTAGCTATTAATGAGATTTGTATTTGATCAAATCGCTCTTCATAATGACGAGCTTCGCTTATCATGTATGCACCTTTCTGTGTGTTCTTTCTGTGTGTTCGCATTTGAAAGAGACGGACTGGCAGAGAGAGATCGAATAATGATATATCTGTGTATGAAGAACAACTTGAAGTCGAATATATACAAGACAAATATGTGTCGGCCTCAATGCAATATGAAAATCCTTTTACAAATGTCGGCCTTTAATAAATAACCAAATATCTTTTATGTCGGCCAGATTATCAAGCGTGGAATAATAAGTATTTAAATGAATAGCCAAAGGCTATATTCATTTTAATACATTCTCAACGGTTATGAGCTGGAAGGAACTTCCGCGGCTGCTCTAACATTAACATTATATAGATAAAAAGACTGATGCAATGAGAAATTTTTCATAGAAGCAAGAAAAGCAACTTAATTTGAGAAAAAATGCTTCATTCTCAGGGAAAAACAGCTTTAGTCTTTGGCATGTTTCTCACCTTTGAGGTTAGAAATTCAGGAGTGGGCGTGGAGAGAGGAAAGAGCATTTGCAAAAGATATTATTTGAAGTGCAATATTTTTTAAAATTTACTGTATTTGATTCATTGGGCGTACGAGAAATATTCATTGACATTTTAATTTCTTGCATGTGTTTATTGTTCTTCTAAAATCCTGCATAGGTGAATCTAGATGTGAACAATAAAGCACTTATAGACCACAGAGATTAAATGCCAACTGGTGCAATGGTGCCAATCAAGGAAGTGGTATTATCGTAGTTCCTTTCCTGCCTTAGGAGTTGTTCTCCAGACATCCTTGTAAAATTAGTCTATGATCACACTCTTGCTCCATACTTTCAGAATTACATGGCTTCTTTAAACATTTAGGGTTTGTATTCCTAAAGTCTCTAGGCCATCACTAGTGAGATTTTGTATAAAAATTTCAGGAATAGGTACCTATCTGTTATTTTATGAAGCAAGAATTTGTTGACTGCAATAGGTACTTTCACAGGCTACTCGTACCGTATTCTGATTGGCAAGGCTCTCTTTACTCCCTTAGCTTAGATCAAAACCCAAGAAGCACAAAATTTCAGCAATATGTATATGAGGTAAAGTGAAAGAATCCGTTGTTTACGAAAGCGGGATCTCCATCTCATGTACCCTGAGGCAGAAGTGTTTAGGTCGAAACCAAGGAGCATAAATTCAAATAACATGTAATCGTGGTGCATTAATATGTGTTCACAGCACAAATTTGTCAGAAGAGTTTGTCTATTCAGCTGGATGGTTTGAATCCATGTAAAGAACCCTGGAATCAAGCCGCCATTTCAAGGTAAGGCTGTAGATTGTTGACAACAACTAGGTTAAGGACTGAGGTACATTTGCAAACCATGTCCAGCACTGATAGAGTCACAACAAGCCCAAACAGTATAGATATGTCCCTGAACTTACACGTCCAGCCTTTCACCTGGCAGTCAACCCTCTACACTCACTCCCAGCAGCACTAAACTTCTCCAGAAATACACGTCCAGGCAGAAGGAAGAACCACAACACTTCAGAAACCTTCCAGACATCCTCCCATCAGCTTGCCTACTTCTCAGTCCTCCATACGCTGCTCTAACACAGTGATTTATGTAGAGAAATGACAGCACTTTGGTTAGAAGGAAAAACATCTGTCCAAGGAAGCTCACACCACTCAATAAACCCTGTTGCTTTCAGTATTTCAGCGCCTATACTGTCTTTCCTATGCTTATCGATTCTGAACAGAGGTAAGGATAGAATAGAACTGGGACATAGTGGTAGAAATGAATGCAATAATCCAATAACCCTGGACGCCCAACCCAACCAGTCAATATAAACTGAAATAGAGCTCAGAAAGGATAGCATTTCAATCTCCAAACACCAGCATTAGAACCATGCTTCTCATACAACCTGATTTCAATTGCTAATCTTCAAATTTATCTCCAGAGGAGGCTCATAAATTTGCCCTTCACACGTAAATGCAAATCTTAGATGAATGCGTGAAATATTCCGAGCCAAATTTTTTCGTTTTTTCAAATTTCAGATTACAACATTACAATCAAGTACCCGTTAAGGTTAGAAGATAAACCCAAACGTACTGAAACAACTCTAACCAGTATGGCGCCGATGATGGCGAGCATTGGTCAGAGGATCTTCTACTCCAAATGCTGGAAAGGGAACTCAACGTCAAGTATGTGCTACCCAATCCAACGCGGAGTGAGGGGCGACCATATGACGGAGTGATTACAATAACAATACTGGAAAGAGAAATGCTGAAAGAGGAAACTACTCAACACCCAGAATGTGCTTGCTAACCCAAAGAGGGAAAGTAGCTACCATAGGGCGGAGCTATAACTATTGCAATAACTTTAATTGAAACTGAGAATTACAACCAGATTTGAACAAGCAAAGAATGACTGCCAATACTACTGTCAGTTTACAAAATAAGAAGTATTCGCCTGCCAAAATCTTGTGAAATTAAAGGATCAGCATTACATCACAGAAAACCACTTTAATCTTGGATAGGAATACCAAACCCAAAATGCTATCAAGGATCAAGATACTGATTTCTGATTTCTGTTACAAATCTGCTCATTAAATGGATAAACAGCAGTCTATTGAACTACTAAAATGCTCATATCTTTCACGTATGACCTCCAATTGACTAGAAATCGAATGCAATATGCCTTAACAATGGAGACGCCTAAGACAAGACATAGAAAACAGATCTAAAACCCACACATTAAATATGCACGAATCCCAATGCCATTAAATGGTACGGCCCAGCTGAGAAATTCGACTTTGCTTTAAAAATTCAATACACAACAATAAAATCTGAGATTTGAACTAAAGATTCGCCCTTGACAGACTAAGGGATTAAGACACTGCCCAGAACTATTTTTTTTGTATTTTTCGACTTATGATTACAAACACAAATCTGCTGTATTAAATGATGCAAAAGCTGAAAACACTAACATGCCAACTAGGATCTAACAATGCAATACTGAACACAAAGCACAAGCTAAATGCAACTCACAAGTAGACTGAATCACCACTAGATGTTGTCTTGCAAACACGAAGCGATGCCCGAGCTAGGAAGCCTTCATTCCTCGAAGCGATTCCAGAGCCAATCTGGCAGCATAACAGTATAGTCGACCAAAGATGGTGAAATGATGCTCAAGTCTTCTTTTTATAAGTTTCGGTTGATTTCACGAAACCCTAAAATCTGCTTCAATGTCAAAACCCTAACCCTTTCTTCAAGAGGGCGTACTTTTCCTTCAAGGCTTAACATTTGATATTTAAAATAAATACCATACTTTGATAAATGCGCCCTTCATACTTGCTTTGACTTTGGCAATAATTAAAATCTTTTAATGAGGGCGCCACCCTCAAAGACCACTTTTTAAAAACAACATTAAGTCAATAGTCTAGGCCAAGGGGTCAACGTAAAAATATAATATTTAAAACGTGACTTTTTAATTAAATGACTTAACTTATCCCTCCGAATGTGCCCTGAAGCCAATACTGAGCAAATCAACTGACCAAACTGAAGCAGGAAGTCAACCAAGTTGAACCCAATTGGAAAGCTGCCAAAAATAGAATTTACTAAAAATGTAAATTCCAGAAAATGCTCTGAATGCCGAAAGGAACATACCACTGCAAAGCTCTCTGAAAACCCAGAAAGAATCCGCCATCAGATCCACCAACTCCGAGCAAAGACAACCTCAAAAAAAGGAAACCCTAATTTTACCTTCCGACTAGCCTTTGGGTTTCCAGAAAAAGGCCAACGGTCACTAAGAAGATCAAGATTGAGAAGGGGATATTACAATGCGCCAACACCAGCTAAGGAGGAATCTTTCACCATCAAAATTGGAACCCGTAGGAATCTTTCACCATCAAAATTGGAACCCGTAGGAATTCTCACCTAGAGTTTCAGACTCCAAAGAGCTTCACCAAAACACAAACCCCAAATAAAATAATATTCCAGAATAGTGAGAGAATGAGTTCTCATGTCCTTTTATAACACTTGTCTGCCTTTTTAGGGTTTTCCCGCCAAATTCACTTAACATATGTGACTTTATTAATTTATCATTAAAATATTCCCCAATGTCACTTTATAACCTTTTTAATATAATTATTTAAAATTACCTTTATAATTTGCACTTTTTGCCAAGCAACATTAAATAATTAAATTAGATATTATTAGTTTTGGACATTACAATCCAGACATACATCTCATAACTTTACAGGTAAACTGAAAAGTGCCTTCTTTCATGTAATGTCTTTCATAGTGTATCAAATAATGTAATGATTTTTGGGATTCAACTGCTTAGTTTTAGACCAATCCTCATTGAACCATACCAGAGGTCTCCTTCTTCTCAAAACAGAGGTCTCCTATTCCCCAGGCTGTAGTTTAAACCCAGTTTGGGGACTCACAGTAATAGTTTCGATATTTCATTATATGATCCATATTGCAATTCTTTGAATCCAAGAACAAAGAAAGCGCATATGTTCTTAATACAATGAAACTTTTTCAAAAATCGATTCTCAATCAGGCTTTGGTGATAATCATAAAACATTTTTCAAAAACTGGAATATTTCAACAGAAAAAATACAACGACATACAGGTTGAGATGAATTGAACTTCATTACCAAATAATGGCCAGTATTTTTTTTATGGATACAATCATATCGGCATCTCCACACTTTAAGCGGATTGTACTGTTGAGGAAGGATACATCTATTCCAACTTCAAATAGCTAGCTTTTTGAAAAATAAGATTTTAAAAAACAAATAACAGGTAAAAAAAATTACAAACATTACCACAGCTAGAAGGCATATAAGATAACGAAAGGAACTAAATGTAAATTAAACAGCAGTGCAACGACTGTTAATGTAAAGAGGGCAAGGATGTTTACATACCTTTGAAAATGCTCGCACTGCAAAGCTGATTTAAAGTCCTCTCCTGTGTTTTCAGGAAGTTCCTCAAATTTCTCAGATTCAGATAGAGTACGCTTCAAATTAAGGTCTAGCGTAGAGCGTTTGCGTGGATGAGTCCGGCGTTTCAAACTCGGAGAGATTTTTGACGTAGTTGTGGCTTCCTTAGCTGAAATTTTTGGTCTAAAATTTTGATGGCTGCTACGTTTTTCTAAATGACTTGATGAGAAGGTGAAAAGAGAGAGGCGCTTCGGTGAACTTGAAACTGTTGCAGGAGTGAGCATGTCTGTATGTAAATATTGGAAAAGAATTCCCTTCGCAGCGGCCATGTGTATAGAACGAAAGAATGTATTTATTTTATCTTTTAGCCTTTGTTGAGTATAGATACTACTGAAGAATTACATTATCCTGTATTTGGCTCTGAGTTAATAATATTTTTATTTCGAATTAAATCTGAATGTAATTAATTATTCCACCACTCTTTTTTATATCCTTTCTCCTTTGTTTCCAGGTTTCAAATGGCCCTTCCTTGTTTTAGTGGGATAGGTGAACGAGCATTTTTATTTTTATTATTTTAATGCTGATTTTTTAAGATGAATTATGTTTTCTCTTTTCTCATTATGTTAAAAAACTGCTAAAATATCATCATATCTATCTACATTGTTATTATAAGCTTCGAAAAAAAAGTGATTTTATGGAATTGTTTTAAGTATTGTAAAAGACATACATCCTCTTTTCTCATTTTTTTCTTGGTCTCTTCCATTAGTATGTTTCATACTGAAGATGATATGAGTTAGTCCTCAATTGGGCTATACGTATCTTTACTCTCCAAGTCATATTTGCCCCTTAATATACTTTTTGGTGGTGATCATATTTAGAGTTAAATTCATCAAGATGGTATTTCTTCTTTTCCCCTAGTGGCTTTTTTTTCACATAGTCATGCAAAATTTATCCATAATTTGGATGTGCATCCTAGTTGACATTTCATGTGTTCATTCATTTGTTGTTTTGTTTCATCCAGCTCTATATATTCTCTCATTCAAAACTTATTTGGTGACAACCTTTGGCCATCTATTTGCCTCCATCTACTCATTTTTTTTAGATATTTTAGGAGATGGACCATTGTAGTTGCCTCAATAGGGAAGGTACATGCTTTTAATAGAAGAACATCATAAAAACCAAACCTTTTAATTTGAATATGCTTGTAAGCAAACACTTTTGTATCCCCTCTATTTGTCTCCATTTTACTTTTATGTGTTGAGAGCCCATAATTCACACCCAGTAAGCACCACCAAAAATACTAATGGCATAAATAAAACATGAATAGTTTTCTAGTCCTATAACTTGGTCTCTCTACTTTTTATTTTGTAATGCAAAAAGTACCCTCCAACCTCCCAAAATTCTCTTCCTTGTACAATTTTCTAAGCTAAGCTTATTGTTGAAGTCTATCCCAATGTTTTGTACTTTGTTATGTCTTCTAGGATACTCTCATCAAAATAAAATTTAAGCTGATTTTTTTCTTTCAATTGGAAAGACCAATATATTGGTCTTGTTAGTGTTTACTTGCATGCCCCCATCCTTGTAAAAGTGATATGTCATTTAAGTTCTCTTTCATCCCTTGAGTGGAGCTTATCATGAAAGTGAGATAATCTATGTAAAAAGAAGCCTCACAACATACTCTCACAAAAGAACAATGTCCCCTCCTTGTAGTTTTACCCATTCTTCTAATTTGTTGATATATGATCCATATAGGGTAGGCATTGTTAATGAATTCTTATGTCGCTCCTAAAGATTTATAAAAGGTTGGCTTGAACTCTAATTTTTACTAGATATTCCTCATAAAGTCTATGAATTGTTGCTCTATATTACTCTGGTATGCCTAGATCATCCATTATGCTCCATAATTTACTTCTAGCAACCATTTAAAAAGCTTTCTTGAACTCTACAAAATAACAATAAACTTTCTTTTTCATGATATGTCTCAAAGCAACACCATGATCTCTTATTGAGTATTTTGATCTTAAACTTGTTTGTCCTCTTGTAGTCTTCACAGACTTGGATGTCAATACAACATACCAACGATTCAGAGAAAAGAAAAGTCACTGTCAAAATATAATGACTAAGTAATGGTTAATAATCCCAAAGAAAGGGAAGTCTCAACTCGCTAAGAATTTACATAGGTCCCATTTTGTGAATGAAAGTTTAGATATATTAATATTATTGCATAGATTAATTAACAATGCAAATGCTCATAATTTTGAAGTATGGATGTATTTATTAATTGTTTTTATCATACACGAGCAATAATTCATTGATTAGGAAAACATTGTTAGCAATTTCCTTCATAGGTAGATGACTCAATTTTTCCTCAATGAGAATTTGTATATGTCATCATATTTATTTTATGCTATTGAAAACATGAGAAATTGGCCATTTTGTGTCAAGAGAGAAATTTTAATGAAGAAATCCCAATCTTCAAATATTATTCCCAACTTCAGTTGGAGCATAGTCATTTCATAAGAGTGAATAATGCATTCACAATGTTGGTTGTACAAGAGATCTAAGGAGGCATGAGCATGAGGATATCCCCAGAATTTTCCCAATTGATTAAATACATATGAAAGTTTATTCATTCAATTTTAGAGATTTAGCTACATAAGGGTTGGAGGATATGATGGATTTCCATCCAAGTTTCCTAGGTATGTCAATGATAGAACTATCTTAATTGAAGTATGTAGGAAAATAAACAAACTTAATAAAAATGTAGGGAGAGAAAGAAGGTTGGAGTTCCTTTTCCTATTGGTCTCTCATTCTACCAATACAAAACCTCCTCAAATGCCTTAACTATTGAAAGAGATATAGTAAAATACAAGCTTTAGTTCTTTGAATTCAGTTTTTCATTTGATAGCAAATATTTTGTAAGAAATAATTTTCAACTTGGACCCAAATTTTATCATGTGCCTGAGTTGGGAGATTATTGGGCCAATTGTGATAATGAGTTTGAGGTAAGAAGAAGAAATTACATGAAGCTATCATTAAGATAGGTTAGAATGTTTAACTTAAATTGGGATATCCAAGGGTTGGACGATGATGAATTTGATTTGGTAGATCTAATACATGTTGATCATATATAAGTGCTACCCATTTTACTTGTCAATTGGAGTACCAAGGAGATTGCAAACTTAGAAGGAAGGATAGTAGTTGTGCTCAAAATAAAAAGGGAATGGATAATGAGAAAAACTATTGGGAAATCAAATCTAAAAGTGTTAGGGACAACATGAATTACAAAATGGGGAGATAAAAGTTAGGTACATCCTTCTCCTTCCCACTTAATATAATCTTCAACAAATCCACAAGCCATTGGAGGTAGAAATGAAGATGAAGAGCCACCCAAAAAATATTAGGAGAAGACTCATGAAGATGCCCCAAAAAGAAAAAGGGGAAGGATAAAGAAAAAGGAACATTGGAGATAATCCAAGAAGAGGTTAATGGTGAGGATGCGGTTAATATATCTTCATATCCTTCATAGGTGAGTGACTCATCTTTACCCTCTCATTCTGCACATAATCCATCACCTCCTCATATATCCCATGACCCTCCTATCACCTCTAATCCATCTCCCTCCTCCTCTCCTAACATGGCATCTTTTGAAACCCCTCCTCTTAATAGAACATTATGGTTTTCTCCTCACATAACTAAAAATCCATATAATAAACCTCCTAGCATACCCACCTCTTTGTTACAAAAAACCTTGTCTAGGAAGAGGAAAGTAGTAGAATCAAATTTCTTTGAAAAAAAATTTGTGTCTAGTTTTCTCTAGAGAACACCTCAACCAAATAAACCTAAAACTACTTCAAGGTTAATGCTATACGCTTCTTCAAGAAAAGTGTTTGTGGAGATCACTCATTCTTCTACACAAAAGAATACCTCTAAAATGATAGTTAATTATTTTAACATTAGGGTCAATTTAGAGCCTTCTTCATGATAAATTGATGTACATAATTTCCAAATGTCTCTTGTTAGATTGGTTGAGAAAACAAAAAAGGATAAGAAGTCCAAAATTGAACTTAAGCAACATGTAAGAATTGTGACATTAGGAATAGAAAATAATAGCTCTTAAACATAACATATAAGAGCAAATAATGTTTCTAAAGCAATGCAATCAAATTAGATAAGATATTCTATCTGGCCTCCTATCTATCAATTCGGGTGATCAAATAAATCCTCAAGACATGGATATCCAAAATATCGGAGATGGCCTCAAAGTGAAGATCAAAGAGATTTTTTATAAGAATTTTTTCTATGTGGAAAATATGAGAAAATTAAGTACTTTTGATGCCTCTCTAATATCATGTACATGTCATAATATAATTTACCAAAATAGTTTGGAGAGCATTTGTAGCAATCAAGTGTTATAGAGGCTAAGAACTGACAATGTCATCATTTTGAAGTATAATGAGTTAGTACCTATTGTCAAGGTGTTCTAGACTTATACGGTTAAGATTGTTACTCAAACGCAATAGTCTCCACTTAAGGAAAAAGAGGGTACCAATACAAAATTCATGCCACCTCAGTTGAATCGTTGATTTATTTTATTTTTATCTAAAGACTTTATTAGCTACCAAAGTGTTAAAGTTTCCCACTTTTAAAGGGATTCTTTTAACCTTCTTGAATCAGTCATTTTGAAGGTTTAGTTAAATTTTGATATGATAAATATGTGAAGGATGGACAAAGAAGGGATTTTATTTTTATTTTTTTTGTCTTAAAATAGAGATAGTTTTAGAAGGATTGCAAAGTATTTGAATTCTGAAATTTTTGAACATTCATAATGAAGAATATTTTGAGTCTCTGTGTTACTTATGATTTTGTGTTATTATTTCATAGGTGTATAATAACTATTTTGAATCAATATTATTTTTGGATTGGTTATTATCTATGTTAGTTTGAAATTATCAAGTAGTAAATTGGTCATTATGCTAATTTATTTATTTTGGAATTGAATATGCGGTTTACCATACATGTGTACTTGGGATCTATTTATGAATCATTTTTTCAGTTATCTCTTTACTTTAAAAAGTTGCTTTATTTCATTGTAATCTTGTCTTTCCCACTTTTTAGTTAAAAGCATACCCACTCAAACTTAAAATTTATCTTAAGAGAGAGATATACCTCTATAATTAAGAGGAAAGTTATTCTAATGAAAATATAACTTTTTCGAATGTTGGTACAATTGTTATTCACAAAAAGAAGTTTACAAAGTTTTAATTTATAAATTTTGAGATGAAATTTTTGTTATCCAACAACCTTATAATAAAAAATAAAATTTTTGACTATTCATGAAAGTTTGAGCATGCAAGGGGAATGATAAGGATGAATGCCAACAAAAGAGTAAAAAAAATGAAAAATAATATTTTTTCAAATGTCATAAACACTATCATGCATGATAATGATAAAGATGATTAAGGTGAAAATAAATTCAAGAGATTTTGTGTCGAGGGTATGAAATATGATATAAGATAAAATTGTGAGTACAAAATGATAAGAAATGAACAAATTGGGTATTCTAATAAAGCAAGGGATAAAGTGGATTCTAGATATGAGGGTGAAAATTGACGTTTTAAATTTTTATCTCTACACAATAATTGCAATTTTTTTATGTTATTACATGTTTACTTTCTTGCTAAAAATTAAATATTTTAATTAATTTATATAAATTATGTTTTTTTACTCATCAAATATTTAATTACTGTTATCACCTAAAGTTGCATACTTGTTGAACCTAATGTTCAACACCTCAGTGTAACATGGGAAGACCTCTAAAGATGTGGGTTTCTTGTAAACAAAGGTCAACCTTCGGAGAAGGTCAGCTTCCTATGGTGTCACCTAACTATTGATCTTGTAAGGAAGAAGGGAGAAGGAATACATAAATTGAAAACTAACTCCTATGGTGATACACCAAACTAATAAGAGGAATGAGACACTCAGGTTACACTTGAATACTGATGATGGACATGCAACTGCACAAAAAGATTATGTAGATTATGCATACAAACAGGTTTGACATGCACACACTTTCAAGAAGGAAAAGCAGATTTTCACAAATTAAAAGCTCATGTACAATTGAGTAAACACAGTTTGTAACCTACATGATACTACTTTTGCAAAAAAAGTCATGCTAACATGAAACAAAGCTATAAGGAAAAGAAAGATTTTACTAAGTAGCTTGATGAATCACTTAAAAATGCACAATACTTCACAAGAACTAGAAGGAAAAAAATGAACCATCAATGGTAACCAAGGTAAAATTTTTATAACATGCTCCAAAATGAGTTACAAAAGTTTGCTAATCTGAGAAAGGACTGCAAAAGTCACAGACTTTCGAAAAGCATCTAGTAGAACTCCTCCCACTCCTTTACAAAAAGGCAAAAATACCTTATATACAAAAGTGTGTCAGCCCCTAGGGCTTACAAAAATATCCCCGTTCAAAAATATTTGCCTTAGATCTTTTAAAAAGAGCTAATGTTGCATCCCCGTGTCCATGTCGGTGTGAAAGATCGCCCTCAGGAGAAGCCCTCAGATCTTTTACAACCACAGTATTAATTTCATGGCCTCTGTGTCCACCCTCAAACTTCCCTGCCGAACTGTCTTGAATCCCTTGGAGCATTACCATTAATATCGATCTGTCTTTTGCCAGTTGACATCCCAGCTATCCCTGAGACTGACGGCCTTCTGTTTACCAATGACACCTCCTAGATATCGAACTGATTCATTGCTTTATTCTCATAGCAGATCCACATTGTTTACATTTTGTTGATCTTCTTCGCAGGGGGGAGTCAAACAGTCAAACGACTCATGGTGCGTCCTTAGCTCCCTCTGATTGGTCGAACTCGTGCCCTATAGATTTCGACACGGTGAAAGGTTTTTTCATCAGAATCGCATGTTGGTGAGACACTAATCGTGTCTCCCTGATGCGATTATGCTCTTCAGCTGTTATCGACATAGCTCAAAAACATTGGCAAGAGTTCATAGCGAGCCCAAAAGTCATATCGACATCCATAGTGGTTGTCACCCAAACCATCAGCAAGACCTTTTGCTTTTGGGAAGACCTCATGGTGAGCCTTTAGGAGTCATACCGATATCCCTTTCCATCACTTAGTCATCCGCATTCGGCAAGAGTTCCTTTAGTCGGCAGGAGGTCATACCAATCTTCATGAGTTATACCGTTGTGCTCCTCCATCGGCAGGACATCCATGTGTCGGTGAGACCTCTTACCAAAGGCAAAACACTATACCAAGACCCTTCATCCTTCTACAGGACCTCATGCTTTCACCGAGCTCACTTTCTTTCGGAAAGACCCCATCAGGTCGGCAAGAAATCTTTCCAAATCCATCTTGTTTCAGCAAGAGTCCACCCTCCTGTGCTCAACGGTCGGCAAGACAAACGGGTCGGTGAGACTTCTCCCCGAACTCAAAACATATACTGAAGGCACCCTTCTGTCGGCAAGACCTTCATCATTCGGCCAAAGGTTATATCGATGTCATTTTATCTTGGTGAGGCCACCTCATCTCGGCAAGACCCTACCTGGTCGGTGAGACCTCATATCGAGCTCAAAACTTTCGCCAAGACTTCTGCTTGGTTGATGAGACCTCATACCGAAGTCTTCATTTCTTGGCGAAGGCATTATGTTTCGGTGAGACATCATCAGTCACCGAGACGTCATAGCGAACGTCTCTTCCTCTCGACACCAACCTGAATGACCCTCAGCATGACTTTTGTCTGTCGGCAAGACCTCATGGTGAAGGCTTCAACTCTTGGCGAGCTCAGACCATTCTTCGGGGAGACCACCACTTGTTGGCGAGACATCTTGGCGAGCCTAAAACCCTTCGGCTAGAGCTCCATTCTTTCGATCAGGCATCGGTCAATGGCACCTTCGTCGTTGAGACCCCACCTCCTCGAGCAGACCCTTCGCCGAAGGCATAACCTTATGCCGAGAGCTCCCCGGTGAACCACTGTCGACATGACCCTTGCTAGTCATCGAGACATCACAGTGAGAGCCCTAACTTTCGTCGAGACCCTTGCTTTTGTGAGGCCTCCTTCCCTCGGCAAGACCTCATAGCGATGAAAATGTCTGGCTGACCGGGACATTTCAAAAATGAATAGAACCCTTGCTAGTCGCCAAGACAACTGGAAGGTCTTGTCAACCTTCTCCTTAGAGGAACTTTATGCCAAACTTGACTAAGGAAGACTTTCAACTGAGCTCCTCGAGAAATGCATCAGGGGTATGATTTAATCATGCACAACACTATCTCCACTTGGCCTTCATGAACACCTGAAACATAAATTAGTCCTACCTGGTTTAGCCTGTAGGTGAAAATCGAGTAACATTTTTTGGTGACCTTTGCTGGATGTTTGCCTGCTAAACATAGAAACTAGTAGCCTAGGCCTATCCATTGGGCACAGAGTCATTGGGAAAACTGAGGAACGAACTTGGAGCAACCTTGCACATGGCTATAACGCATTTGTAACTCAAGAAACAAATCACTTAGATAATTATGAAAACAGGAAACTACAGAAGTGAAACTATTTATTGTGCTAGGACAGCACTTAGGGAATTGAAAACCTGCAGCTAAACCTACCCTACACTAACTGATAAGAAACTTGTCAAACAAAACCATTCACTGGATGACTGAAATAACTACCCTTTCTTTTCAATATGCAATAATTATCATGCATGATGGCAGTTACAAGAGGACGATGTTCTAAGAAATATTTAATAAATTGTTGTAGCAATTTATGAAAAAAATAAAGAGACTCATTACCCTCCTTAAACAGATCATATGTAAGGTTATTCAAGGGAAGATAAGTGAATTGAGCATACTCTTTTTTAACTTCTAGTGCATTTTGGATACCATCTTCTATTGTGTCTTCATGTATAGCTGCATGATTGGTCCTTGGTGTGGTATTGGACTTCATCTGAGCTAGGTATCTTATTGGACAACCTTTGTTAAGGGTAAAGCTTGAACCCTCCTTGCTGATCTCTTGCTCGTGGGTGGCCTCTTCATCACTTTGTTGGCTAGAAAAGCCTAATCCTTGTGGCTGACTTAGTGAAGAGATATAAACCTTCTCAGTATGCTCATCTTCTGCACAAAAGAATGGAAGCTCATCTAACCAGATATAATCTTGTAAGATAGGTTCATGAGGCTCCTCCTGTATTTTCAACATTTCTACAAGTTGATGCTCAAGATCATCATAACCCTCAACCTCTTCTAATTCTTGGCCATCCAGTGTTGAACAAAATTGTTCAATAATACATGTGCATAGCTCTTCAAAAAGCTCAACATTGGCTTCCTCATCCAAAACACGCTCAAAAACATCAAAACTCTCACCTTAGAGGATAGAATCAAATTCAATTCCAGGCTTTTCTTCCTAAATTAAGCCTCCATTGTCTTGTTGGTTGTCACCAATTAGCAACTCACCCATGCATTCTTGCTTTTGTTCAATCATTTGCTACTATTGCTTTCTATATTCCTCCATAGCTAGATGTAATAGATTTGGAATTCTAGTCTCCTCCATGGTGAATGGACTAACTTGATCACTAGGCTACTCTTGTTCTACAATAGCTCTTTGTTCTTTGAAACTCCCCTCAAGTTGCCTCTTTTGAAACTCCTCCATTAGTTGGTGCTTATAATCTGAGTAAGCTTGAGTATTCTACACCTGAGTAGAGAGTAGCTTCATTTGTTCTTCCTTAGCATCTATTTTCTGTTCAAGGCCTCCCTCAAACTAGATTCTTTCTGCCACTCCTTGATCATAAAAGTAGACTTGTTCAACCATTTCTTGTTGTTGCATAATGGTACCTTTCTGCACCTTGATATCAACCAACATCCTAGATAGGCATGCAATCACCTTACTAATATCATTAATCATCATATTGTGAAGACCTTGACTTAGATCCCACAATGTATGGTCAATCTGTTGGACCAGGTCCAATATGTTCTAGTATGGATGTCTTTGAGGCTGATTATATAAATAATCATACTGGTTAACATTAAAAACCTCCTCTTTGGGGTGATTTTGATCAAATATTAGTTGAAACAAAGGCTGAACCAGAGTGGGAGGGTGGGAAATATAATGGAAATGTTGATTAGTTGTTGCTGCAAGAGAAATTGGGCTAAAACCAACACTGTAGTTGGTTGGATGTGACTGATAAGAAGGTGTAGGAGCAACATTCTCGTGACATGGAGGGTAATAGTAATAATTTTCATGAATATTTGACATCTTTTCATTCAAAGAGCTGGAAAACTCAAAACTAATAGATTATTTTGAGACATACCAACACTTGTGCCTATGAAACCAGAAGCTTTGAGCTCGGAGTCGTCAGGTGTTGTTCGAGCTACCTCCAAAGGCTGAATGATACTGAGGTAAACACCAAATCTCTCAGTATGTTGAATTTCTTATTAATGCACTAGCTTTTTTATTACTTCCCAAACTCAGAGTCGCCAGATATGCTTAAAAAGTGACCTCTAAAAGGCTATTAGCTCACTGTCAGCATATCAAAACAGCAAGACTTAGGAGTTTTACTTCTGACTGATTCCCACCGGGCGTGCCAAAAACTGTTCACTTGAAGTTGCACCTTTGTTGAACTTGATGTTCAACACCTCAGTGTAACATGGGAAGACCTCTAAAAATGTGGGTTTCTTGTAAACAGAGGTCAACCTCCGGAGAAGGTTGACTTCCTATGGTGTCACCTAACTACTGATCTTGTAAGGAAGAAGGGAGAAGGAATACATAAATTGAAAACTAAATCCTATGGTGATATACCAAACTAATAAGAGCAATGAGACACTTAGGTTACACTTGAATACTGATGATGGACATGCAACTGTACAACAAGATTCTGTAGATTATGTATACAAACAGGTTTGACATGCACACACTTTCAAGAAGGAAAAGCAGATTTTCACAAATTAAAAGCTCATGTACAATTGAGTAAACAAATTTTGTAACCTACATGATACTACTTTTGCAAAGAAAGGCATGCTAACATGAAACAAAGCTATAAGGAAAAGAAATATTTTACTAAGTAGCTTGATGAATCACTTAAAAATGCACAATACTTCACAAGAACTAGAAGGAAAAAAATGAACCATTAATGGTAACCAAGGTAAATTTTATATAACATGCTCCAAAATGAGTTACAAAAGTTTGCTAATCTGAGAAAGGACTGCAAAATTCACAGACTTTCGAAATGCATCTGGTAGAACTCCTCCCACTCCTTTAAAAAGAGGCAAAAATGCCTTATATACAAAAGTGTGTCGGCCCCTAGGGCTTACAAAAATATCCCCTTTCAAAAAGATTTGCCTTAGATCTTTTAAAAAGAGCTAATGTTGCATCCCTGTGTCCATGTCAGTGTGAAAGATCGCCCTCAAGAGAAGCCCTCAAATCTTTTACAACCACAGTATTAATTTCATGGCCTTCGTGTCCACCCTCGAACTTCCCTGCCAAACTGTCTCGAATCCCCTAGAGCATTACCATTAATATCAATCTATATTTTTCCAGTTGACATCCCAACTGTCCCTGAGACTGACGACCTTCTGTTTACCGATGACACCTCTTGGATATCGAACTGATTCATCACTTTATTCTCAAAGCTGATCCACATTGTTTACATTTTGTTGATCTTCTTCACAGGGGGGAGTCAAACGACTCATGGTGCGTCCTTAGCTCCCTCTGATTGGTCGAACTCGTGCCCAGTATATTTCCAAACAATCAAAGGTTGCTTCATCAAAATCGCATGTCGGTGAGACACTAATTGTGTCTCCCCGATGCAATTATGCTCTTCAGCTGTTATCGGCATAGCTCAAAAACATCAACAAGAGTTTATAGCAAGGCCAAAAGTCATATCGACATCCATAGTGGTTGTCACCGAGACCATCAGAAAGACCTTTCGCTTTTGGGAAGACCTCATGGTGAGCCTTCAAGAGTCATACCGATATCCCTTTCCATCGCTTAGTCATCCACATTCGACAAGAGTTCCTTTAGTCAGCAGGAGGTCATACCGATCTTCGTGAGTTATACCGATGTGCTCCTCCATCAGCAAGACATCCATGTGTCGGTGAGACCTCTTACAGAAGGGAAAACACTATATCGAGACCCTTCATCCTTCGACAGGACCTCATGCTTTCGCCGAGCTCACTTTCTTTCGGAAAGACCCCATCGGGTTGGCAAGACATCTTGCTGAAGCCATCTTGTTTCAGCGAGAGCCCACCCTCTTGTGCTCAATGGTTGGCAAGACAAACGGGTCGGTGAGACTTCTCCCTGAACTCAAAACATATACCGAAGGCACCCTTCTATCGGCAAGACCTTCGTCATTTGGCCAGAGGTTATATCGATGTCATTCTCTCTCAGCGAGGCAACCTCATCTCGGCAAGAACCTACCTGGTCAACGAGACCTCATATTGAGCTCAAAACTTTCGCTGAGACTTTTGCTTGGTCGGTGAGACCTCATACTAAAGTATTCATTTATTGGCGAAGGCATTTTGTTTCGGTGAGACATTATCAGTCGTCGAGATGTCACAGTGAATGTGTCTTCCTCTTGACACCATCCTGAACGACCCTCAGCATGACTTTCGTCTGTCGGCAGGACCTCATGGCTAAGGCTTCAACTCTTGGCGAGCTCAGACCATTCTTCGGGGAGACCACCACTTGTCGGCGAGACATCTTGGCGAGCCTAAAACCCTTTGGCTAGAGCTCCATTCTTTCGATCAGGCATCGGTCAATGGCACCTCTGTCACTGAGACCCCACCTCCTCGGGCAGACCCTTTGCCGAAGGCATAACCTTATGCCAAGAGCTCCCCGGTGAACCACTGTCGGCATGACCCTTGCTAGTCGTCGAGACATCATAGCGAGAGCCCCAACTTTCACTGAGACCCTTGCTTCTATGAGGCCTCCTTCCCTTGGCAAGACCTCATAGCGATGAAAATTTCTGGCCGACTGGGACATTTCAAAAATGAATAGAACCCCTGCTAGTCGCCAAGACAACTGGAAGGTCTTGCCGACCTTCTCCTTAGAGGAACTTTATGCCAAACTTGACTGAGGCAGACTTTCAACTGAGCTCCTTGAGAAATGCATTAGGGGTATGATTTAATCATGCACAAAACTATCTCCACTTGGCCTTTATGAACACCTAAAACATAATTTGGTCCTGCCTGGTTGAGCCCGTAGGTGAAAATCGGGTAATAATTACAATTTTTATATAATTTAATTTCATACCAATGTTGTTTTTTCCCAAGAATTTATATGTAGTCAACTAATCATACCATCGCATGAGATAGATGAAGAGTTGGGTATTTATAACTATTGAACTAATTGTGTCATCACATCTTGTTGGAGACATTTGATAAGACTTGGTGAATCTCATTATGTCAATGTGGAATAGACTCTTATGCTTCTCTAATTTTGGTGACTTTATCTATTATCCTTATATTAGTGTAGCTCTAGTGCGGTATATTATGTTATGACCTACAAATCATTTGGCCATTTATCTCTATTTTTCATGTGGATGCTTTTCTTCCTCTTGCATATCATGCATAAATTTCCTTAAAAATTATTCTCCCTAGTCTATGTAATATAAATATTCCCTCTTATACTTTCTATTCTAGTAGCCATATTTATGTTGATCATAATTTTGATATATACTAAAAAATTAGAAGTTAACCTTCTAGATATAAATTTTATTTATAATCTAGTTGAAAATTTTGAATTTCTCTCTAGAAAAATTTACAATAAAATCCTTCAAACTTTCCATTGTTCTATTTATAATCTATCCACTAACTTGACTCTTAGTCATTGCCCTTGTAATTCTTAGTTTGTTACTAGTTGTAGATCTTTTTCATATTCTTAAAACTCACATTATTTGCTAACATCCTTATAGGAAGAATTCCATTAAAAATGTTTATCATAATATCCTAAACAAAAATAATATTTAATACCTAAATAAGAAAGTAAGAGACATTCTCAAGTTGAATGCTAAATCTTTTTTAAAACCTTATTTCTAATAAAATCCTCTTGTGTAGCTTCTAGGAAATATACTTGGTCCAACCATTCATCTTCTCTCTATGACATTCCAAACCAAGTTTCAATTTTAGTGGGAAATAGGTTGCAAGAGTGGATGGTATTGCAATTTTTTCAAACTCTAAGGCAAGTAAATCAATTGACATAGAAAACCCAAGAGCATAATTTCTTCATCATAGTCCAAATCTCTTAGAAACACATTTTATTGATGTATTTTACATGGTTGATCCTTATGGATTACCATCTACATGGATATATCATATCATTTGTCTCGTATTTAAAATAATATGTCAACAAGATCCAAATAATTATATAATCATCAATGTTGGGCATACCTTAACTAAGTTATTTTCTGTAATGGTGGATGATTTGATTTATAAGTTTGCAAATTCCAAGAAACTTTGATCAAAAGGACAAGTAAGATTTAAAGAGAATCATAAAAAAATAGATCACATATTGACGCTCAAGGGTGTAATTAAAGAAGCAAGAGTTCATAAGAATAATATTTACTAATGCTTTATTTATTTTTGAAAGATATTTAACATTGTTCCTAGATAGCTTCTTATCCAACAACTTTGAGGCTTGCAAAATCTAAAATATTTGTTTGCTCTTGCTATTACACTTTATAAAAGGGTGGCTAGCTAGGTTTGAACTTCTACTAGATTTAGATAACATGTTAATAGTGGCATTGGTCTTAAATCCTATTTTTTCATTTTTACCTTTTTTTTCTTTGTCTCTAGATAGATGGATTAGAGGAGATTATTATAAATTTAGACAACACATATGATGATTATATTATGGTATAAGTATAATTACTTCATTATTTGTAGGTGAAATTATTATAATGTCATAATATTGTAGGACTACAACAACATCTTGAGATACTTACATTTTGGGATATTCATGGTTTACAAATGAACTTGAGTAAAATAAGGACATAGTTTTCGAGAAAAATTAAGAAAGAAGCACATGCAATTTAATGAAATAACTTGCTCAAGAGAAGAATAAATTAACAAACTGTTGGAAATATAATAATAACTTGATAATACTTGATAATAATAATCCATTTTTATGGAGATTTTTCTAAAATTATTCAACAAGAATATAATTTAGAATATGATGATATTAAACAAACCACTATTTTAAATGCATATCATACTTATGCCTTGAATTCCATCTATTATAATCTAACTACCTATATAAGACTATATAAATTATCACATATTGCACATATCCCAATTTTCACTATAGCTTAAGGGCATATAATTCCCCTCCCCTTAAAACCAATATTATCATCAATATTGATGATTATGATCTCTAAGTGCTTATGTAATAATTTTTCATCTTCCCATGTTGCATCTTCATAGGCCAAATTCTTTCACGATCAAATATTCTATAATCCTCTTTGTTTGTAGCCTCTTAGTGCATGTTTTAAGGATTCCATTAGGTTACAAAATTATTATTCCCTCCTCATCAATATTTTATAATGTTATTTGGGATGAAATTATTTATCCAATGACTTTGAAGCAAAAATCATAAAAGGCTAGATGTATTTTTACAAACTTAGCTTCAATTTGTAAGAAACACTACCAATATTTTGTAAACCATAATAAGGGTCATAATAATTGTGTGAAATATTGATACCTTTTTTTATTGGCATGTTTATATGGTTGTAATTGCACAAAAATATAATCTTCAACTTTAAAATTTCGCATATCAAATTTTGTTTTATTTTGTTATGTGTCGTTGCTAAGCTCCTTAAGAATAGAAAGTACATATTTTTTATGTGTAATGTGTTATTCCATTGCTCTAACCTTGAGGTCTACCCTTAAGGAAGAGATGATGGTCATAATAAATACCCATATAGTGCCAAAAAAGGATACATTTTGGATGAAGTGTGGAAAAAAGTGTTATACCACCATTCTTATAATGGAAACCATTGCACTAAACTCTTGTTTATTTGAAGCAAAATAAGGAAGATAAACCTTTAATCACTTGTTGACCATCTTAGATTTTCCATATGATTGGGGATGATATGATGAGATTCGTGTGAGCTAAGTGTCCAAATAGGAGAATAAATCTGCCAAAAACTTGTAAATATAAGATCATGGTCACTAACTATGATTTTTTGGGGTCCAATGTAGCTTTTAAATGACATTTGTAAAAGCTACTATAATTGTACTTGTTACAAATGGGTGTGATAAAGAAACATAAAGAGCATATTTGGTGACTCTATCTACCATAACCATGATGATATTTTTTCCTTCAAATTTGGGAAAAATAATTAGAAATCCATTTATACCTCCCCCACCTCTAGATCAAAATAAATAAAGATTACAAAAGACTTAGAGCCTTAATTATCTTCCCCTTATTTTTCTATCATACCATTGTTGAAAAATGGAGGTAATTATGTAGCTTTAAAACTTGTAAAATTATTATACTGTAGATCTAAATAAGTGTTCTTTGTTACAAATTCTTTGTGGATGATTATATGTTTAGATTCATTTTACCATTTGTAGAAACAGACAAAAGATTGTAGAAGAATAAGACCAGAAGATAGAAGTGACACAGCATATACTGTGGAGAAACCCTTTCAGGAAAATACTCCATTTTCAGAATCAATAGTGCTTGTATTATTTAACCTTAGAACAAGATTACAAAAATTCTTTATCAATCCCTGCTTGAGATGCTTCTTTTTCCTTCAACAATTCTTCTTCACAACCTGCAATAAAATCTAATAAAACTCTCTTCAACTTGCTGCAATTTATAGACAATAATGAGCCTTGTAACCACCAAAGAGTTTACAATTACAAAGCACAAATCTTATCTTACAAAACCTACGCATATTCTTTGCAAGTAGAGTTCTCCAGTGAAAAACAATGTCAAACCAAGACCTTCATCAATTTGGGCGTCCCAAATTGAAGTCATAACTCAACATTGATTACGAAGATATCTTGTAAGCTTCTCCTCAAATTTAGCACCCAAGAATGGGCCCACTTAACTCAACCTTATAAAATATCTTCTCATGCAAAAGTGTTAACTCTAAGATTCCAACTCAGGGCGCCCAAGGTGCGTCCAAGTCAATCTCTATTAACTAAAACATATCTCTCCATCAATTCATGCAAATATCATGCATGATTGATGATCATCCCCACTTAAATAAATGTATCACCTGTTATCTATCATGCAACTCAATTCATTAGTCATGCATTCCAAGTCAACTGAAGTCAACTAGCATTCAATTGAAACTAACTACACGCAACTGAAGATAATTGAACCATAACTAAACTAAACTAAACTAAATTGATACTAAACTAAATTGAGTTGAACTTATGCATGTAAACATCAATCCCTATGTTCTAGGATCTCTACATGCATTACTGAAGTGTTATCTTTCTCTAAATATTTAACTCAAGGTGAGTTCCACCTTCCATGTGGGTGCCCCATGTGCTCCTATTTTTCAGGAGCTCTTCTTGGGCGTCCCCATATGTTCCTATCATTTAGAATTAATTACAAATGTCAATTTATATGTTTAATTCATTCAAATTTAATCTCTTTCTAATCCTAGTGTTGGGTAACACTTTCCAAGGACTTAGAAGATACATGAAATAATGTTTAAGATTGCAATTAAATGGCATCTTATTCCCAACAACCATGTATTCTACCATAAAGTTTTGGACATCCCCTTTGAGACCCTCCCAAAATAAATCCTACATGATTCTTTATCTTTACCCTAAATGTCCACCTATTAGAGAAGCATGAAGCTCTATGAGAAACTTAAGATTAAAGGTTGAGTTTTGACATAAGAATCATTGGTGTGAATGGAGTTTTCTACTTATTATATTTCCTTTTAGGATATTTTCACATTAGTTAAGTTAGTTTTATTTAGGTTATTATTTTTTGCGTTTGAAGTTATAAGATTAAAACATGTCATAATATTATATTGTCCTATGTCTTACCCTTGTCTCTATAAACAAGGGTCTCAATCATTATATGTATTATGTATCATCTTGTATGTTGATAGTAGTTGTGATAAATTTTTCCTCATAACACTTTTAGATGTTTTTGATATCTAGTTATGGGCTACTTTATAGGGGCTTCTATGAATGTTCATTAGGGTTTTCTGCAAAAACCCTTACCCTTGGAAACACCATTGCACTTTTGTTCTAATTTTGTGTTGACTGCTTGTCCTAGATACTCAATCCTTTAATTTATGACTTAAAGGTTTGTGTTTCATGCCTTTACCAATCCCCTTTTCTATATGTTGTACCCAAAATATTTTTTTGGCATTCTACTTAAATTGAGCTAAATCACGTAAAAATGTCATCATAAGTCTATTTTAGGTCAAACCAAACATAAGGTATTTGTGGGTTTCTTTCAAGGAACACTTGTGCAAAATTCTAAAAAACAATGAAAATTAGGGTTTCATGCCCCTATTTTTAGGGAAACCCCTGAAAATAGGAGCTTCCTGGAAATGATCGAAAATGATTTTGATAAGATTAATCAACTTCACAATCATACTGATCAAGTCAGGATCATCAAAGGACATGTTTTACTCTAGTGGGTCTATTTTTGTTTTTTAAGAACAAAAATAGGAGCTCCACAACCATTAATGGCAGATTGGGCAGTACTAGGTGCTAAAAGTTAAGCTTCAAAAGCTTCAATGAAGAAACCATGGCAGAAAAGGACAAAAATGATGATGTTTGATGGAGGAGATTTATGAAGCCGAAAAAGGCAAAAATTTGACTAACTCTGGAAATGCTACTAGGGAGATTCAGGAAAAAGTGCCAAAAGTGCCTCTACTAGAAGAAGGCACCCTTGGTTCTCAGGGGCCAAATGCAGTCACTAGATCCATTTGAAACATTCATCCTCTTTGTGTTCCTGCTAGCTACCTGATGAAACAATTAGCAAGATCATCTAATCCAAGAATCACCAACAAATGTCGATGGAGTATGGAGATGTTGTAGGTGAGAGTCATCTAAAATGACAGTCTTGCATGAAAAAGGCACCCTTGAATGGGGTGATGAAGATGTCACCTGTTGAGAAATGTTGTCTTCGTGAATTCTATTCAACTTCAATCCAACTTCGCAATTAATCTGTTAATCAACCTGTGAGACAAATCAGAAAACTACAGTGATTGATCAACTGAGCATGCAAATTGAAGAAAAATCATTAAGCTTCAAGGTAAAAGTGCCCTTGCTAGCTAGTGGTGCCCTTGTTTTTGAGGTACCTGATGATGTTATCAACAACTAATGTGTATAAGGCACTTGTTCAACTCCCTCTCAACCTCTCGATCAAACCAATAGCATGTTCATCAAACCTACCAGGCAGTCAAAGGAAGCAATCAAGCAGAAAATGACAAAGATGAAGACTGAAAGAAGAACACCAAAAAGTGTGCCAAGTATCAAGAAAAATTTCCCTTGCTAAAGAAAGGTGCCCTTTCTTTACGGCACTTAGATGCAATCAAATTGCTAAGTGACCCCCATGATGATCTTCTTTGTTTGGATTGACCTTGACAATGAACCGTCAGCAAAGGAATCCGATAAGGCAATCATCTGATGACTGGGATCAAACTGAGGTAGTTTTCAACATGAAAATCACTAGTCAGAAAGTCAAAAGTGCCCTTGTTGAAGAAAGGCGCCCTTGCCTTTGAGGGCCTAAAATTGACTTTTAGGAGTTGAGAAGCCATCCATCCTTTCTAGGACTGAGTTGGTCACTTGATGAATTGTCAAGCAAGATTCTCAAACTCGTCAATCAACAAAGATATCAAATCAAAGCATAAAGGGTCTAAATGGAGAAATTGAAGAACAATCATTGAAAATTGACTAAGGTAGGTGTAAAAGCGCCCCTACTAAAGAAAGGCTCCCTTGATTTTGGAGCCTCAAATTCAGTTTTGAGGCTTAACAACTCCCAAGCACATCTCTTCAACATTGTTCCATCTCAACAGTGAATCTGTCAGCATCAGGTTAAGATCAAATAAATGACCGAGAGCAAGGATCAAACAGAGACACTCCAGCATGAAAAAAAATAAAAATTAAATGTTCAAACTCAAGAAGGATGCCTAAAAAGTCAAAGAGAATTTTGTTGACTTGAGTTAGAGATTTTGGAGGAAAACTTGGCTAAAATGACCCACAATCAATGGAAATCAATCTTCAATCATGAGTTGGTGCCCATACTTGATGCATTCAGGCATCAATCACTATGTATCAAGCTTGGACATCATTATTCATTATTTTTCTTCGTAGGTTGGAGCTCAAGAACAACCATTTGCTCTCCAAGACATCTTTTCAAGATTTGATAGAGGGTTTTAACCATTCTTCATTATTTTTGAAGATCAACAACACAAAAGGATAATTTCTCAAAGGTTGCATCTAGAGGTAGATTTTTACAAGAAGGCAAAGAACAACTTCCAATCTTCCCCTTGTCTCATTCCTCTCTTCTATCTTAAAACTTCTTGCATACATCCAAGAAAACAATAGATAATCACAGATCTGATCAATTAGGTATGATCAGCATAAGATATTCAACAAAACCAATGTGCCAGCTTTTACCAGAAAAAGTTCCCCTACTACCCCTATTTTTTAGGGTTTTTGGAAAAAGTTCACAATTTCAAAAATCAGACAAACTGGATTTGTTCAGCTTTGAATCATGAACAATACCCATGTGTCAGATTTTTTTGGGAAAAATAAGCCTCTGCTGCCTCTGAAACCTCTACCCCAAAGGGCTCTTGTATGTATGAGGAAAAGTGTTTTTTTTGGGATTTTTGACATTTTGGGTCCATTTAGAAAATTATTCTAAGTAAAACCCATGTCTCAAATTTTTCATAAAAAATACCCCTTGATAGGCTATTTTTAGCCGTTACAGAAAAAGTTGTCTGAACATATCCATGTTTACAGTCAACAGTCAAGTTTTTCAAAATACAGTACTCTCAAGTTGAAATCAAGACCAAAATGGTCCTACTTCACAACTTTCTAAAAACACTCGACACAGACATGCATCAAGTAAAGCTCGTAGTGAAGATAGATGCCTTGGAAGGCATAAATGACATCACCATTCAATGTATAGCCAAATGTGGAAGGTAGTCATTCCAAACACAGAGCTTCCACCAATTGCTACCACACTACCTTCCATGTTCCATATCGACAAGGCTAGATAATGCAGCTGCAAAGAAGATCGAATATCAAAAGCAGTTTGTAAGAGGTAGAGGAAGTCAACGCCTGGTTACAAGAAATATTGACTGAAGGTGGTGAGGTGTAAAGCACCCACAAAGGACGTCCTACCCTCCAAAGTAGCATTAATGGTGATTGAAGTTGACTTGATGCCCCTTTCCTAGTTAACTCTGTGTCCCACAAATCATACATGTCATATCCCACTAATTAAGGATGTCTATTTTGACTTCCATGAATTGTGGATCTTGGATCTCCACTAAATGTGGATGTCTATTTTGGAGGCACATATTGTAATTAAGTTCACCTTTAGTTTAGTTTCATTCAACTGAAGTAGACTTTTGGTTGACTCTTTGTTTAGTTTTAGTTAATTGAAGTAGTTTTCCAGTTAACTGCTTGCTCGCCTACTTTTAGACATAGGAATAAATCTTGTTGATTGATTGACAAGAACTTAATGTTAACTCAAGGAGAATTTAGGTTTGCTTACTCCTTCAAGTTCTATAAATAAGAGCCTTGGGCTCATTATTTGTTGAACCTTTACTTAGTATGCAAAATTGTTGTTCCATTGTTGCCACAAGTTTGAAAGTGATTATTTGTTCACTCTTGGATGAGAGTTAATTGGTTGATTGTAATTGTGCGTGATTTTGTGGCTTTGTTGTTCCAATCTTTCTAATTCATTTAAAAATATTGAAGAAGGAAATCAAAAGGCACATGTAATTTGATCTAAAGATTTGAGTTCTTCCAAATTTCTTGTGTTTATAGCTTATTGTTTCAATCTCCTCCTCGGACAGGGGTTCCTCCTCGGATATTTTGTCATTGATAGTTATTGTTTGATGTTGTTTAATGGATTTTCTTTCAACCTATACTTTGGGCAGGGGCTCCTCCTCCTTAACAAGTTTGTTAGCCAAATCATTGTAATTTTTTGTTTCTAGTAAGTTGTTTCCTAGTCTATACCTCGAACACGGGTTTCTCCTCCTTGGAAAGTCTCATATCCAACTTACTGTAAAGAGAGTTCACTTGCATAAAACCTTATCCCAACATATATATGATATTTCAAAGCCTCGGCAATATTCTAAGGAGATGGTGGATTCAAGTGATCCAACCAATCCATTCCCACTCATATACCCTCATGCTTTGTTTATCTTGGGGAGATAGGATAGATTAAAAGCTAGTTTAGTCGTAGTTAAGATCTACAGAAACTAGATAAAATCTTAGCTACATCGCATTGTGTTTGTGCACCCTTGTGTCCTGCCATTGAGTATAAAAAGATAGGAACCTTAGTCTACTCTACCCTTTCTTACACACTACATCAAAAAAGAGGGATCTTCCTCTCTATAATCTGAAGGAGTTGTACTATAACACTTGCAATAGCTAACCGTTTCCAATAAGAATTCTAGAGGTGTTAATTGAAATGCCAACAGTATATACCCATTACCATCATATGCATTTGAAGCATTAAAAAATCTTGCACTTTACCTGGTCCCACTAGACATGTGGCATCATTTCGCATAGCTTCTTAGATTCATAGGAGTATCTCATGTTGTTATTTTCTTCCCACGAGCCTACAAAATTCTATTTTATTGCCTGATATAATTGATGTGTACAGGTTGTGAACCAATCAAGTCTTAAGTTTTCTTTTCACATAGAGACTTAAATTTTCTAGTGCAACCCCCTTTTTCATCATGCTTTGAGGCCCTTATTCCCAAGTGACTTAAGTTGTTCTTATATACATGTGCTTTTAATATCTTTTAAGTTACCCGAATAAGAGATTGCTAAGGGTCCCAGTTTTTTCCTAGTCAGTGCCAAGTGTCAATGTATGGTTAAGTCACACTAATTATGTGTTTTATGGGGACTTTTGTTTCAAAGAAGTCCTCTGTGAATAAGCATAATTTTTCCCTTATTGCACAAGATTTAACCTTCACAAATCAAAGTTAGCCTGAGCTTGTCTTCCCTTGAATTCAAGGGAAGAAAACACTAGTGGGGAAGTCTCAAAGCTATTCTGTTTGTTCCAAAAAATCCTTGAAATGGTAACATGTGTCAAAAAGCTATATAAAGAAAATAGATTTTTCTTTTCATGGAAGGGATTTCAAATTTTCGTGATTACCGTCAATATTCAACAAATCAACGATCAATATTCAAAACTAAAGAATGACTACCATTGGTCACACTTTCGAGTATGAAAGAACATTGATGGCGGATTTAATCTATATCTAACTAATTTTTCAAGTAAATTGGCTTAATTACATGTATCCAAATCATTTAAGACATAAAGTGAAGATTACAGTGTGAATTTATTGCAAATTTCTAGATGAACTAGGGTTTTCAATGATACTTATAGGGTTTGTGGAAAATTTAAAATAGCAAGTAAATTCAAGCCCTCTTTCTACAAATTGGCTTAGAAAATTTTGTATTGTTGATTTCAAAAGTGATTTAGGGTTTAGAAACTAGTGAATTGTTAAAATTTTAAAAGAAATCTTCATTGAAGATTTAAAATTTGAAAACCCTAGTTTACATACCCTTGTATCCAAGTGCATTAGTCATGGATGGAGCTTCAAGAGGAATTAAAAGGGTCTAGATGATTAGATTATGGTGCAATTACCAAGGTTTGAAAAGAGACCTAGGGTTGGTCAAGGATCCAAAAATGATTGTTGTAGGGATGCCATTATCCCTATTCACGACTACACATTGTTCAAATATTGTTACAAGAAATGCTTTGCAAACAAATGCATTTCTAACATCTAGAGGATGAGATTAGGGAAATTGGTATTGCCCTAATGTTTTCATACATGTTGACCTAATCAGAGCTATAGCTAGAGCATATAATCCCAACACCAAGGATGTTGTTAGGAGTAAGGGTGTCACTCTACTAACATTGGACAAAGATTATATCCATGAGGTTTTCAATTTGGATCAAAATTCTCAATTTCGCATTGAATTTGGGGAATTTACGAGAGAATATTAGAGGCTAAGGGATAGCTACAAGGTGAAAAGGTTACCTAGTTTTAGACCTAGGTGGCTGAATAGGGAAATTCAAAGGTTTATTAGTTTTGACCTTGAACTTTTTAATTATGATATCTTTAAATATTACTTCCAAAAAACTTATTTTTCCATATGTCAAGTATTGGGTATTGATTGCAAAACCCAAATTCCAATAAATTTGGTGGTGTTGGTAGTTGATATCCAAATTAGATATTTTAATAAGCCATATGACTATGCAAGATATGTTGTAGGAGAAATTTATAAGGCTTTGAGTTCCCTTAGCAAATATTCCAACATTGTCCATTTCAAATGGTATTCATTATTATTCCATATTTTACTTTATATTGAAAGGAAAGTATGTGCACCTTAGATGAAAATAAGGACCTTTAATGAGCAAGGATTCATGCTTCCAGTTCAAGAGTGGATGTATATTTGGGACAACAATCGTGAGTCTACCAGTTATTATATCTTTGAGAAACACTTTATCAGAGGTCTCCTCAAAAATTTGGGACAAGCTATTGATTAGGGATTGACAAATGAAGTGAGAAGATTCTTAAGGTGCAAAGATTTTCAACTAGAGCTAGGGTTTGATCATAATTGGGGAGACCGTTTCTTCCATTTGGATTCTACAGTCATTAAAGTTTATTGCTCCCTAGTAGCTCCCCACATCCTACTGAAATCAGTTCCATACAAAATTGTATATTTGGAAATCATATGGTAATTGAATGAGGTAGATAAAACTCACTTAAGAAACTATATGAAACATGCAATTCTCCCCCACACCCCTATATTTCTAGACTTCATGGTGACATCTAAAGAAGGGTTAGAATTGCTTTTGAAGAATTTTTCTTACAAAATGAGGGTTGATAAAATAAGGAAGCATGATCTTGAACACTTCATTCATAATGTTAGGACAAAGAATAATCTTGTGGACTTTGTGCATGAGTTTGATCCTATTAAGGATCTTATCAGGAATTTCCAATTTGCTAAGGAGGCAATAAAAAGAAGGGAACAATGGGTTAAGATCCAAATGGAAAAAGAAAGAAGGAAAGATGTGGACCCTTCTTACAAAGGAGCATACATAGAAATCCAACCCAATCCTAAGGATATTAACAATCCTTGATAATACCACTAGTTTATTACAAAATGTGCCACTAAATATCCCATAAAGAGATGAGCCTAGTCCTTCATCATCTTAGGCATCATAGCAACAATTCATTGAGAGCATCACACCTTTACAATATGTGGCTCCACATGTTGGATCTTTGGTAGATTATCCTATAGCCCTTGATGAATTTCTAAAGGATTCCAATTTGGTTCAGGTAATGAATCCCCCTTTGAGGGTTGTAGTTGAAAGAAAATCCAATGAAAGGATGTTTATTAGTTTTGAGATTGGGTACTAAATTATAAATGATGTGAGAGTACTTTCTTGATTTGAATTCATGATGGATGAACAATTCATTGCCACTAAGGAATTCAGGGACTCCATCCTAAAAAGAAAAGGGTAAGAGCTGCATCAAACATTGTAGGGCCAAAATCTCATTGAATAAAAGAGAAGGGAAGTTATCACCAAATTCTAGGACAAAGTAGATACAAAGATGGCAAGCATGACACCTGATAAGGGTAGGGAACTTGTCAAGAGTGGTGGATGCTTACTATTTCCAAGCTAGGATATATCTTTTATAATTACATTTGATACAATCAAGAGACGAGAGGGAAATAACCCAATGTTAGCATCAGAGGAGCATGTTGATGCACTTAATTTTGGCTCAAGGTTCAACCCTAGGCATGAAACCCTATCCATCTGGTCAATATTTCATGAGACAAACAAGCTCAAGGTTATTAAAGGCACCAATGAATTGAACAAAAAATTAATCGTCAGAAGAGTGGGTGGCACAAGTGCCTTGCAAGCTGCAACATTAACTGTCAATAAATTCATGTTCACAGAGGCCAAAGTCATACAATTAAAAGCATATTTGAATAATGTTAATGACCAAAATATGAAATTTCAAGAGCAATTGAATGTCATCTCTAGATTGTTGCCACCTCCTTAGTTAGAATTCAATGAAAAGGATGACCAATAAAAGGCAACCTTGAATGTGGAAATAAGTCAATTGAAGAGGGAATTGGGTGATAAGAAAGAGACAATATAAATCAAATAAGGTTAAAAAGGAAATGCTCTCAAAGATGGTTGACAACATTTTTGGTCATAGGTTGTCATGTGTTTTGATCCATCTAAAGGAGACGTGGAATGGGTATAATGACCTCAAGTTTGCCCATATTATTCATATTGTCTTAAAAAATAAAACTCAAGGTATTATTGATACTTGGAGTCCAAGGAGGCAAGTAATTTAAAAGATGGCGGTGATGGAAAAAATTGACTTTTATGCTCCAATGGAATTGGAGATTATCTCTAATGTTTTAGAAAATATTGAGGATAACATGGTTAATTATACACCAAAGTTTGCAACTAGCCATGGAGAAATTTTTGGAAGACTTTGATGATCTCAAATATGGCCTTATTTCTACCATTATAAATGAGGAGGGTGAAATAAAGGAATATAAAGTATAGAGAGTTGAGTTTAGTAATGTGTTACCCCTCATATTGAACTCTATTCTTGTCAATGTTACTCTAGATGCAAACAAAATGAATGATGCTTCAGATAAGTTATTAAAGTTGGAGATGAGTTTAGAGAAGTTTGTTAAGGATGTAAAGAAGTGGACTAATGGGGGATATTCTAATCATTTGCTTCAAATCAAATCAATTTTGGCACATCCTTCACCTTCAAAAGATGCTTTTGCAACATTGATGGAGAAGTATAATTAACAAAGTACATGAGCCTTCTCCTTTATTCTCATCATGTGTTAGAAAATATCTCCTTAAGCAGCCTCTAACTATTTTGTCCTCTATTGAACCTTTTTTGTCTTATCATAGGATAATATTGTCAAATAAAAATGTGACATCTATCCATGGCCTGAAGATTTTTGCTCCCTTGTCTTTATACAAGGGAATTTAGGTCCATTTGAGGAGGATCTTGGATTTTTGTAAGCGAATGTTTGTATTTTAGGTATGTACTAGTCAATTTTAGGCATTATAGAGAAGAAATGTAAATGTGATTATCTTATTGTATAGCAATACAAGTTCTGAATACACGAGCATATAATGATAATTTCATAATCAATTATCTCCTGAATTGTATAATTCATTACACTTATGAATAAAAATTGATCAAGGATCATTTATGTTTATTGTTGCAATTTTATGCAAATGAATATTTCTTCTATAACTTCTATTCAAGTAGTAGATTAAATTTTTGTATGAGAAACATTGAGGGTTATGAATGTATGTAGGGATCGATAAGAAGAATTGATTGTAAATTCTGAAGGATATCATTGGAAAGAAATGGTATGCATGCTTCCATAGACTGCATTTAAAATATGTTATCCAACAATATAATTACATCTATCTTTGACTTCGTAGCCTAGATTTAAGGCACCAATCTGAGTATAAGTTCTGGTTGCAAATCCATGGTCATCAAATTTAAAAATCACATTAACTTAAGGGGGGAACAAGTCCCAAAATTACATCAAATGACATTTGAAAATGATAAAATGTGCAAATAAGAAAATGAATTAACTTAAAAAAGACAAACTAAACTAAAAAGCATGCATGCAAGTTTTTTTATGAATTAGTGTCTATTATGCAACTTTTAAAAAGAAAAAAAATTACACCATATTCATAAAAAGTGGGTGAAATTAAATCACACCCCAAAGTCCAATCTAGGAAACAACCATAGCAACAACAAAAACACCATAGCATGGGTACATTACCAACTAAGTAGAAAGAGCTATAAAATCACTAGATGGTGGTGGATTACAATTCTCAAGTTGGGAGCCAATTATAAGTTAGGAAATAGTTTCTAACAACTACAATCTTTGGTGTGCAAGATTTTTTATTTTTCTATACATATTTTAAACAAATATAAATTTCTTAAAAATTTATCTTTCATATATCTTTCATAGCACATGTATTAATTTCAAAATACATGCATGCTTTTCTAAAAGCATGCAATACTTGAACATATACATAGATGTGCAAATTATGTACATGCAAACATTTAAAAACAAAATCAACTTGGAATAGAAATAACCAATGCTCCAAAGGGAACTTACAAATTTGGTACCTTTTCCCACATTACTACAATCTTCATGAAGGATAGTAGCTAGATCTTTGAGGCAACCCAAATCATGAATGCTATTTTGGCCACTAGAAAAAGAACATTAATTTTTCTTGAGACTTAGGTTGGCTAGGTCTAATTTGTCACTTTGTTCTTTTCTTACCTTACATGAATGAAGTGATGATTTCATACTTTCCTAGGATGTTTTTCACCTTTGGTATAAGGTTTTGAAGACACCAACTAACTATTTTTCCTTTTCCATACCATTAATAATTATATATGAATCTCCCTCAATTATTAGGTTTGAAAGACAAAGTTTAAGCTCAAAATCCAAAATAGGCCCTCTACTTCTATTATGTTGTTAGAACTTATAGGTATGTAAACACGATACCAAGGATAGGACATCTCCTATATGACTTCTCATTATCGTTCCTACTCTTGAGATCCTTAGATTGTTTTTTTGTAGTATTATAATAAAAACTACTTTTGTCCAACCTTCTTCATGTCGACTCTAGGAATGAGAAAGATTTCCAAAAATCTTTGGGTAGAGGGTGTGGGGGTCTCAAAGCAAAATATTTCCCTATATCCAACCAAATTTTAGGAAAAGCTAATTCCTTGGGGTTGACTTTCTTGTTCTTGAGAGGGAGCTAAAGGGAGTTTTTTTGAAGTAGAGTATCTTTCACTTTCCTCATAGTTGACCTAACTTTGCTCCTTTCCATCAAATATCCTATTATTTGGTTCCAATTTTTTTTAGAGGATCATTCTTGGGGTCATATCCTAGAGGTTTTCAATAATATTCAAAGAGATATTTGTCACTTCCATGATTCCAAATACTCAATGAAAGATCCTATCACCACCTAACCAACATTGAAATTTGGTAAGAATTGATTCTAGTTTCTTTTGGCTTAATCACAATGAAGAATGATGTGATTGACCTCTTCCTTCTAAGAAAGATAGAGGAAACATTTGCTAGGCCCATACAATCTTTTCTTTATAAGTGCTTCTTAATTAGAATCTTGACATGACAAACTTGTTAGAATGAGTTTTTTTGCTTTTGACCATGCCCTAAACAACCATATCTTTCCCATTATGACTTATAGTGAATCACCAAAAAATTGACTACTTTTCTATATCCTTTTGACTATGAAAATCCCATTGCATTTGTAAACCACCCTCAAAATTACTTCATATAGATCTACAATTGCAAAAATAAATAAATTAAACCCTTCCTTTCAAAATTTGCTAAATATCCTCAATCACAAATTAGTGCTTATTATTTTCCCTTTGTTGAAAGGTAACTATTTCTTTTAGTTTGGTTGAATGATTTAAGGTTTATGCTAGATCGCTTCTCTTTCTTGTTTGAGGGTTTAATCATCTTGATTTATTATTCAGTACTAAATGGTTGTAGTCCGCATTAGGGTTGGTCACTGAGACACTAATGTTCATGTATTAATCATTTTGATTTTAAATGGTTTAATTTTATTTTAATTTTATAATTGAATGCATATGATAAATGGTTTAATTTTTAGTTTCAATTTCAAATGTGAAATTTAGATATAGAAATACAGGTCAATCTATATATTTTCGATTTTGAGATGGAAATCATTAACAAAACCTCTTTCTTCCAATGATTTATGAGGTTAGTGACACCTTAGACTCTTGTAATGAACATGGTATGCTTTTCTTTTATGGCAGAGAGAGTTTTTGTTTAGGGGAGAGGACCCAGTAGTTGTGCACCCTAACTTCGTGCTTCTAATTATCCTACATGGAAATTTCAAATCACTCCCAATTTTTTACAGCAGCTTACTTGGCAAGTCCGCTCCTTATAACTAAGGTTTCAGGGCCACATCATCAAATATGATGCCACATCAGCATGCTTTTTGTCAAGGTGTCCAAAAAGGCCCAAAAAAAAAGTGAGACCAATACTTGTGAATTCACAACATGTTTTTTTGGGCGCTGATGTGGAATCACATTATTGGCTGCTTTTTATATCAAATGAATACTTTTTGTTTAATTATGGGTAGTTATCATCAATACTAACAACTTTAAAGTCACAACTATTGGTCCAATATTGATAAAACTAGCAATTGCACCTTAGTGTGCAATGGGTACGCCGAAGAAGTGTGTAAGGTCAATTATAATAAATTTTAGTCATTTTTTGCATACATTTATGCAGTACATGAGGTCAATTGGTAGGTCATTTAGCAAATGATGTTGTCTATGCAACAAAGGTCTCAATGGAGAAGTGATAGCTTAAAATAAACTATGCATCTACTTACAAGGATCCAAACGTGATTGAAATAAATCCTCTATCTCGGGAAGATAATTAGGCTCCATTACCAACAGGATCATTTTATGTTTGCAATAACGAGGGTGGGAGAGAAAGGGAGAGGTAGGGATAGAAAGAGTGAGAGATAGAAGGGGGAAGAGTGAGAAAGAGAGGGGTAAGGAGATAGAGATAGAGAGGAAGATAGGGATAGAGATGGAGAAGGAGAAGTTGAAGGACAAGGATATGGAGAGAAGAGGAAGGAGAGATAAAGAGAGAGAGGAGAGAGGGATAGATAGAGATGGAAGAGATAAATATATAGCGAGGGTTGGAGAGGGAGATAGATGGATGTATATAGAGAGGGAGACATGTCTAGAGATAAAAGGGGAGAGAGGAAAATAGAGGTAGAAATGAAGATAGAGCACGAGAGAGGATGAGGGAGACAAATAGATAGAGAGATATAGGTAGAGGGAGAGATAAAGAGATATAGAGGAAGAGGAAGAGGGAGAGATAAAGAGATATAGATGGTGAGATAGAGTGATAGAGAGATAGATATATAAGGAGATATAGAGAGGGGAGGAGAGGGGGTGGGAGAAAGAGAGAGAGAGATAAAAATAGAGAGAATTTGAGGTAGGTAAATAGAGATGGAGAGAGTGAGAGAGAAATAGGAGGTGATAGAGAAAGGGAGAAAGAAGTAGGGGGAGATAGAGATATATGAGAAGAGAAAAAGAGAGATAGAGATATATGGGAAGAGAAAGGTAGAGAGAGGTAGAAATAGAGAGATAGATTGGGGGGATAGGGAGGGAGCGAGGGAGGGAGAGATGGGGAGAGATGGAGAGAGTGGGGAGATAGAGAGAGGGAGAGAGAGAAAGGGAGAGAGATAGAGAAGAGGGGGAGAGAGGGAGAGAGAAAGGTCAAGGAGGAAGAGAGAGAAGAGGGGGAGAGGGAAAGAGATAGGTAGGAGAGAAAGAAGAGGGAGGAGGTAGATCTGTTGATAAATAATATACAGGGAGCAGTCCCCATGACACTTTCCGATCAAATCATTCCTCGCCTACATTGTTCACATCCTCAAGTCCATGAAGCCCGACCACTTTACTTCACACCACCACTGGTATGCTTCAATGCTTGACCAGGCCGTGCAGTCAGATCCCAGTGCAAATCAGACACACCAGGGTTTCTTGGACTCCCGTCCTCCTCTAGATTGTGGTCGAAGTACTCTACATATGGTGTGAAAGTAGGCAGAACTTCAATTCCTCCAATTGCAATAGAAAGATTATTGGAGCTCGATACTACTACAAAGGCTACGAGGATAAGTGGGGCCCTATTAATGAAACCATAGATTATAAATCTCCTAGGAAAAGCACCGGCCATGGTATACACACAACATCCAGTATTGCTGGAGCTGCTGTGCCTATTGTTAGTTTCTTCGGTTTTGCCAATGGAATGACCAGAGGGATGGCCCCTGTAGCTAGACTGGCCATTTACAAAGCCTATTGGAAGGAAGGTTGCAACGACCTTGAAACACTTGTTGCCATGGAAGACACCATTGTTGACGGCGTCGACATCACTTCAATCTCAATTAGCTCAATAGATGGGCCATTTTACAATGACAATAGAGCTATTGGAGCATTTGGGGCCATTGAAAAGGGTGTTTTAGTTTCTGGCTCGGCAGGTAACTACGGACCATTTTCATCTACTTTGAATAACATATTGCCATGGATTACTACCGTGGGTGCGAGCAGCATCGACAGAGATTTCCCCGCATTTGTTGTTCTAGGCAACCAAGAGATATTGAGAGGCACTTCCACCTACAGCGTAGTAGATGATCCAAGGTTGCAATAGCCTCTTCCTTTGGTTTACATATCCACTAACAATAGCTCAGGGCGTTTTCTCCCTGGTAGCATGAATTGCATTGAATAGAATTGCTTCTCAACTGTACAGAGAATATAACATCTTTCCTTCCATTCTTGGGGAACGGTATGTCGGTCTTTTATTAGAAGTTCAACGAAGTGTCTTCTGCATTTTGGGATTTTGGAGTAGTCTCATATATTATAAGTTATATGTAGATCTAGAAACAAATTGTCCGATATTCTGAACACTAAGAAAAAATTATTCTTCTTCATGGATTCCAATGACCCAGAGGAGAGTCACAATTTCCTCAAAAGAGGAGAAAGCCTAAAATTGATGGAGAAAAGGAGAGCCAACCTCCCACAACAGCAGATGATGATGGTGATGAAGTCCAAGCCTTTTTCAGTTTGGTGGAGAGAATCCAAGCAGCGGGTAAGCTTTTGAAAAAGAACGATTGGATTTCTCTTCTGCAACAGAGATTTCTAGGGCTGTAAATGTGGACAGCAGTGCCATGAAAGGTAAACCTGCAGGGAAGCCCTCATTGGAGTGGGAGGACTTTTCTTTCTTGACCGGGAAAGCCAACCAAAGGGATTTGACTTGTTCAATCGAGAATGCAAGCAATTCTGTGGTCTCAGAAGAATCAGTTATTAGAAGTCATATATCGAATCAGATGAAGAGTTTTGATCTAAATGTTGAGGCCAACTAAGAACATTCGGTTCCTGCAACAACGCTGACCTTATTTCGTTAGGATTGTATATGTACTAACTCTTGTACAGTCTGAATCAAAAGATAAATGATCAGCAAGAAAATTATTTGTTGGGATGTAAATGTAAGATCAAATAGAAATATATATATGTGTGTGTGTGTGTGTGAGAGAGAGATCGTTTTATTGCTACTCTGCTATTTTCTGATTAGCAGATACATTATATATATTTAACTTTCTATATAGCTTCTAGATGTTAAATCAATAGAGATGTTTTAATGATTTCGAATAGCAGGAGGTATACATGTTATTGGGAACTCATGGAACAGTGCACCTCAGGTTTCTTTTTTTCTGTTTTGTGAGATGTCGGCTGAGGTTCGTGCGACTTCATTGCAGAGAGTGTGCAGAGTGAGATCACCCATCGCCTCCTGCCACTTCTCAGAAAAGCCGCTGCCGCCAACCAGCCGGAGGAGAGTCAGTTGGATACGGAGGACGTCTTCATGCAATTTGCCTTCGACAATATATGTAAGGTGGCATTCGGTATGGACCCCGGTTGCCTCGATATTTCTCTCCCACTCTTAGAATTCGCAGAGGCCTTTGATGTCACCACCAATTTAAGCCTTCACGGGTCCCCTAGCCTTCCTGTGGATGCTCAAGACGATGTTCAACATCGGCTTCAAGAAACGCCTACGCCAGGCAATCCACACAATTCATAAGTTCGCGCAAGACGTTATCGACACGCAGAAGAAAGAAATATTTTCCTCTCGAAGGACCACAACGGTATTGGCGCTGCTGCAGGAAAGGCTTCATACGATGTTTCCACGAGAGATATCGTAATAAGTTTTATCTTGGCGGGCAGGGACACACCATTTGTCGCACTCGCATGGTTCTTCTGGCTCCTCTCCTCTCATCACCGAGTCGAACAGAGTATTTATGTAGAAATTACATGCCTTGTTTCTGTGAGAGAAGAGAGCAAAACCAGAAAGCAGCGTTGGGCATTTGTACTCCAGTTGCAGCAACTCGCAAATGTCGGCATACATTGGCTGCAGACTAAGACGATCAAATCACCCATTGAATTGGAAAAGACGGGATGAAGCAGCCAGCGCAGCAGTGCCGTGCAAAGTTCAAATTCATTGTAGAGGATGATCAACGGCGGTGGTCATTTCAATCGCTGGCCAGGTCTCTAGAGAGGGGTCAACCGTAGATTTTAAAAATCAGGTTGCTCTCTTTCAAATAGGATACGCCTTCGGTGTAAAATATTGAACATTATATAAACAACTACTATCACAACTATTGAAACATGCCCGACCCTAGCTAAGCCGGTTAATTGGCGGAGGAGGCCAACATTTAGCCCTATGTTTGAATCACTATTGATGAGTTTTGTTGTGGTTTGAATAATCAAAATGCTGCATGCTTTTTGGTGTTGTGGGAACTATTAGTTTGGTTTTATAGCATTTTGAAGATATAGTAAAAATAAGAGAAACAGACTGCGAATATCATATATAAATTGCTGTGGAGTTTTGAGATACTAAAACGTTCTCATTCGTCTGTATGTATGCTGCGTCTGTAACTGTTTATCGTTTGTTTGGTTTTTAAAGCTGGAGTTCCATGACAGATTACCTTCGAAGGCTTTCGTTCAGTTGAAACTTGCTTTCGAAAGGGTATTAAAAACCCTTAGGTGAAAATACTCACAGGCTTACCACTGGTAATGTCATTGAGGTAGAAGTAGACTGGATAACACTGCATATTTTTCACACTCCAATTACAATCATAAAATGCCATTAGCATCCACAACTCATCTCAACCTCACAGCATTATGCTGCACATTCTGCTTACCACACACAATCCCCCTATATGTCTTCAATTATTGCAGACCTGTATTCTCAAGAACGCACATTCACAGGCGAAAAATGTCCACTCATTCATCGCTCACAAGCGATTTGCATTTGCTACACTCACAACTTTTCATAATAAGCTTATTCACATGTATGTCAAGTGCGGGAGTTTAGTGGATGCCCGCAAAGTGTTTAACAACATGAAAGAAAGAGATACCCTCTCATGGAATACGATTATGGCAGCGTATAGAAGACATGGGTATCCTTACGAGGCAGTCACCCTATTTCATCAAATGCAACAAACAGGTCTCCAACCCAATCAGTTTACATTTGCCAACGTATTCCCAGCCTGTGCCAAAATGGGAGCTTTGGAACAAGGTATATATATCCATCAAAGCGTTAAGGATAGAGAAATATTATCAGATGTTGTAGTTGCAACAACCCTGGTAGACATGTATGCAAAATGTGGAAGCATAGACAGGGCACGTGAATTATTTGACAAGATGCCTCAAAGAAATGTGTTCTCGTGGACTGCAATGATTGCAGGATATGCACAAAATCGATTTGATGATCAGGCTTTAGAAACTTTCAAGCAAATGCAATTGGCAGGTGTAAAGCCAAATACCACAACCTTTGTCAGCATCCTCCCTGCTTGTGCCAAAATGGGAGCTTTGGAACAGGGTATGGACATCCATCAAAACGTAAAAGATAGAGGAATTTTGTCCGATGTTGTAGTTGCAACCGCCCTGGTAGATATGTATGCAAAATGTGGAAGCATAGATAAGGCACGTGAACTGTTTGACAGTATGCCTCAAAGAAATGTGGTCTCATGGACTGCAATGATTGCAGGATATGCACAAAATGGATTTGCTGAAAAGGCTTTAGAAACTTTCAAACAAATGCAATTGGCAGGTGTAAAACCTAATTCCACAACCCTTTCCTGCATCCTCCCTGCCTGTGCCAAAATGGGAGCTTTAGAACAGGGTATGGATATCCATCAAAGCATAAAGGATAGAGGAACTTTGTCAGATGTTGTAGTTGCAACTGCCCTGGTGGACATGTATGCAAAATGTGGAAGCATAGACAAGGCACATGAACTGTTTGACAAAATGCCTCAAAGAAATGTGGTCTCATGGAATGCCATGATTGCAGGATATGCACAAAATGGATTTATTGAAAAGGCTTTAGAAACTTTCAAGCAAATGCAATTTGCAGGTGTAAAGCCAGATTCCACAACATATGCCAGCATCCTCCCTGCCTGTGCCAAAATAGGAGCTTTAGAACAGGGTATGGACATCCATCGAAGCATCAAGAGTAGAGGAATTTTGTCAGATGTTGTAGTTGCAACTGCCCTGGTAGACATGTATGCAAAATGTGGAAGGACAGACAAGGCAGGTGAAATGTTTGAGAAGATGTCTCAAAGAAATGTGATCTCATGGAATGCCATGATTGCAGGATATGCACAAAATGGATTTATTGAAAAGGGATTAGAAACTTTCAAACAAATGCAATCGTCAGGTGTAAAGCCAGACACCACAACCTTTGCTAGCATCCTCCCTGCCTGTGCCAAAATGGGATATTTGGAACAGGGTATGGACATCCATCAAAGCATAATGGAAGGGGGACTTTTTTCAGATATTATAGTTGGAAATGCTCTAGTAGACATGTATGCAAAATGTGGAAGCATGGACAAGGCATGTAAACTGTTTGACAGAATGCCTCAAAGAGACGTCATCTCATGGAATGCAATGATTGCAGGATATGCACATAATGGATTTATTGAGAAGGCTTTAGAAACTTTCAAGCAAATGCAATTGGTAGGTGTAAAGCCAACTTCTACAACCTTTGCCAGCATCCTCCCTGCCTGTGCCAAAATGGGAGCTTTAGAACAGGGTATGGACATCCATCAAAGCATAATGGAAATGGGATTTTTATCAGATATGATAGTTGGAAATGCTCTGGTAGACATGTATGCAAAATGTGGAAGCATAGACAAGGCACGTGAATTGTTTGACAGAATGCTTAAAAGAGATGTCATCTCATGGAATGCAATGATTGCAGGTTATGCACAAAATGGGTTTTCCAAGAATGCTCTCAAAATCTTTGAATTAATGAAGCACTCTGGAATATACCCTGACAGTGTAAGCTTTGCTTGTGTTCTATGTGCATGCAGTCATGGAGGTTTAGTGGATGAGGGCTGTACATACTTCAATCACATGAGTAACCCTTATTGCATTACACCTACAGTAGATCATTATGTGTGTATGGTTGACCTTCTTGCCCGTGCTGGCTATCTGGAGTGCACCCTAAACTTTATTATTAAGATGCCAGTTAAACCTGTGGTGGTTGTGTGGATGTGTTTTCTTAGTGCCTGCAGATCACATATGAATGTAGGCTTAGGAGTATTTACAGCAACACTACTTTTTGATATGGATCCTAAAAATGCTGCGACTTATGTTCTTCTCTCAAACATATATGCAGAAGTGGGCAGGCGGGGTGAGGGTCAAATGGTAAGGAGATTGATGAGAGATAGAGGAATTAAAAAGATCCCTGGATGTAGTTGGATTGAAGTCCGTAAAATGGTACATGCTTTTTATGCAGGAGACAGATCACATCCACAGACACAGGAGATCTATGGAAAGTTGGAGAAAATAGCTTGGGAGATGAAGGCAGCAGGGTATTTTTCAGGTGCGAGACATCTACTTAATGATGTAGAAGAGGAGGAAAAAGAGTTATTTCTCTGCCACCATAGTGAAAAGTTGGCAATTGCATTTGGTTTATTAAACACAACCTCTGGAACAACTATTAGAGTTGTTAAGAACCTTCGAGTATGTGCTGATTGCCACACTGCAATGAAATTTATCTCTAAGATTTTTGCAAGAGAAATTGTTGTGAGAGACGTGAACCGTTTCCATCATTTTAAACAGGGACAATGTTCTTGTGGAGATTATTGGTGATGCTAAATGAAGTAATCTGAAAGATAGGCTTGCACTATAATAATGTGCATCATGTCTTGAGTATTTGGGAATCTTGACTATGTTGGTAGCTTTGTAAAATTAGATGCATAGAATGCAAAACAGATCACTGTTTTATATACTTAAAAGGGTATTTGTCAAAGACCTGTTTTATGATAACAAGGATGTTTCATTGAATTGTTTTCACAAAACTTGTATATGTATGCAATGAAAAGTTGGACGAGAAGGTGGAGGATGGAGAAAAAACCAAAGGTGAGGAAAACTTTAAGTAAATGGAAAGATACTTGACCAGCAAGAAATGGGGGAGGAGAGCTCACAATTACCATTTTGTATGAATTTTTTGCGTGGATTCATTTTATTATTTTTTGCCTAAGTCAGGTCAATCATTTGAGATTAAATGACACATTTCGGATTTAATATGTAATTTTCTATAAGTACATGCATATTTTGTGTCATTTATGGTTAGATATTTCGAAGGTTGCTTTACACTCCATTATTTGGTGAGATAGTTAATAGATTTGTGAATTCACAAATATTTTTAATTTTAATTTGATTTCAATCTGTTTGGTTCTAATTAGAAATAAAGTATTATAATTTATATTTGAAGAAATAAAAAAAATTACAATTGTGTTTATGTTGTAATTAGTAGATTTGCATGACACTTGAATAACTCACATGATAAGGTTTATAGGTTTGTATAGATAAAAATAAAGTGACAATTTATATTTCATTGCGATTGGACATTTATGATATTATAGAATTGTGCACGATGGGAATTTTAAATTAATACTAATGAGACAAGGTTGTGAAGGTAATAGATTAATATGACATTTCATAAGTGTTTGGAGTAACAATAGGTTTGAAACAAGAGTAACTCAAAAGGATCAAGGCTATAAAGATATTAATAGGTTTGAAAAGAAATTATAGTAATATGGCCAAATTTGACCGTTTTATTCATGTGTGGCAAACACAACATTTGTTAATAAAAGTTAAATTCTATTTAATAATAAGAGTTGAATTCTATTTAATAATAAGAGTTGAATAATTTTGCTTTAATTGCATTCCTAGCAAATGTTGGTGAAGACTAAATTCCATATGCTACATCTAATGTTTGTTTACTATCCTTAATCATAGCTAGATTATGAATCTTGAATTTTTGGACTTGTTTCATGTCAAAATTTAATAATAAGGCGTTCAATTCATAATGTCTAAAGACTTATGAGTCATGTGCATTTAACCAATTTCAATATTGGAATGTTATCGTAAGTATACATGTTTGTATACAACAAATGCATGATAAATAGTTTTTAAAAATATCTAGAATGATGATTTTAATTCTTTGTCTTATGTAGTTGCATTTGACAACTTCATTAGAGTTGTCTTAAGAAATTCAAAATGAGAGATTGTGGTTTACATATTTTCTTTGACACCTAATAGGAAGAGTATTTGGGGATTGATCCCATCTAATGACATGTGTGCCTAGTGCCTCTACTTTAATATCCCCATGCACAAACTAAATGTCTTGATATGAAATTGTACCAATGAGTGTGGGAATGTTTGGTTGATGATTACCCTTAGATATCACATCAATTTGTTTATTGGAACAAGGGGGATCATTTTTAGGGAAATAATCCTACATGATGATGGTGGCTTCTAGACTTGTTGTGCTTGCTTCTATTACGATATCTTTTGTATCAAGAAAACTAAGGCCATAAGGACCTACCTTGGTCATAGTTCATGTGTTTGGCCCTAGCATTCAAGCAAGTCTAGAGATCTTGCAAGTGTTCAAACTCTAAGGCCATCTTTAATGTTTGATGTTGAAATTATGAAGAGACATTTGAAAGATCACATAATAGTTATTTCAAACTAAAACAAGATCATATCATTGGAAAATTTAAGGTAAAGTGATATATTTCTACTTTCCTTTAGTTAATATAAAAATTTATAAGCCAAAACATGCATGGATGGTAATAAGTTGCCTTCAAACATAGATAAATCCAACTTATACATTGAAGATGAAATCAAGATAGAATAAAGAATGTTTGATCCCCTTTAATGTATTTTGTAATACTCTATATTCTAGCCTATATGTTAGGTAAAACCCAAAGCCCAACACCCCTTTCTCAAAGTAGTTTGATGGATAGGATTGAGAACTATCGAAGTCATGAAACTTTACAATTTATTATGTTTAATGCATTTATGAAATTATGAACAAAATATTCAATCTAAATAAAGATCTTTATCTAACTCCCATTAGATATTTGATATAAACTAAACACTTGTGTGAATGACTTAAACTAGGATTATGAAATTTGATTTATAATGTTGTTTATAAATTCTACATGTTGAATATTAGCAATATGTTCATATAAGTGTGTTTTCACAGGTTAGTTGATGATTTAAAATTGTCTAAATAACTTGATTTAATCTATGTATAAAATTTGAGATTTAAATTCATGCTTAATTCATCTCATTCAATGTTGAGATCTTCTCATTTAAGTGTTTAGATCACATATAACATGGAGATCCAAACTATCACAATTCTATTGGATTGTGTATGTAAAGAACCAAAATAACTACACACATACATATGCATGTATGTATACAAATATATACACATACATATAATATATGTATATATATGTACATATGCATATATGTATATGTATACATAAATATGTACATATATGTATATATGTATTATGTGTGTGCACACACATTTATAATTATTTGTTTGCTTAATAATAAGATTTATTTGTAATTATATAAAGATTAAGGTATAGATTTACAAAGGATCAATAGAAATATAGTATAATATAAAGAAAACTTTACACATAAATCTATACCTTTATCTTTTTATAAATATCAACCTTTATCTTTTATAAATATCTACCTTTATCTTTTTACAGATATCTATTTATATAACTTCATTTACCTTTATCTTTATATATATTTCTATTGATCCTTTTATAGATATCTATTTTCCTTTATATATATCTTTATTTACCTCTATATTTATAATAAGGATATATATTCATTCATTCATTTATTTTGCTTCATAAGGATAGTTGTATTGATTTTCATAAAACATTTACAAGCATTTGTCATGGTAGGAAAAAGGGGTGTCGGGCCAAAAAGAAACCACCTAGGTCACCCATCCAAACCATGCCCCAAAAGAGATATATTCATTTATTTTTATATCTTTATTGGATATATCACAATTCTTCTGGGGCGTGGTTTAGATGGGTGACCTGTTTGGTTTCTTTTTGGCCAAGCACCCCTTTTTTCTGCCATGGTAGACGCTTGTAAATGATTTCTACAAATCAATACAACTATCCTTACAAAGCAAAATAAATAAATAAATGAATGAATATATATCCTTATTATTATTATTTTTTGGTCGGTACTTATATATCCTTATTATAAATACAAAGTTAAATAAAGATATATTTAAAGGTAAATAGATATCTATAAAAGGATCAATAGAAACATATATAAAGATAAAGGTAAATGAAGTTATATAAATAGATATTTGTAAAAAGATAAAGGTAGATATTTATAAAAAGATAAAGATCGATATTTATAAAAAGATAAAGATCGATATTTATAAAAAGATAAAGATAGCTATTTATAAAAAGATAAAGATATAGATTTATACGTGTAAATTTTTCTTTATATTATACTATATTTCTATTGATTCTTTATAAATCTATACCTTAATCTTTATATAATTACAAATAAATCTCATTAGTAAGCAAACATATAATTACAAATGTGTGTACACACACATAATACATATATACATATATGTGTATACATATATATATATATGCATATGTACATATATAAACATATATTATATGTATGTGTATATATTTGCATACATACATGCATATGTATGTGTGTAGTTATTTTGGTCCTTTACATACACAATCCAATAAAATTGTGATAGTTTGGATCTCCATGTTATATGCCATCTAAACACTTATATGTGATCTTTTTATATATTTTTAGATATATCTTTATCTATTTTTTCATATATATATATATATATGCATATGTATATGTGTACACACACACACATTATATATTACATTTGATTTTGATCTTATTTTCATCTTTATTTATATTTGCACATTTCTTTATATGTATCTTTATATTTATATCTTATCATCTCTCTCTCTCTATATATATATATAAAGATATATATCTCCTTTTATGCACAAATAGAACTTATAATAGACAAATAAATATATTTGGTCTTATGATCTTTTTTATATATATCTTTATTTGTATCTGTTATATCTTTTTATGTCTTTTTCTTTTTATAGATATCTTTGTATTTATTTATTTCTTCATCTCCATATTTATATTATTGTTTATTTCACATTTTCAATTTTACTTCTTAGTTCTTCTTGTACTATCTCTATTTTAATTTCATTGTGCCAATTCTTTATATGAATGGTATTTTCTCATTAAATTTTAACATAAAACTTTATAAATATTTACGTACTTTGTTAATTTTTTCTATCATATTATTCAACAAACCCATTCTTCAGTCATATATATATAGACAAAGAGTATATTTTTCCTTTGTTATTAAATCCTTTACCTTTGTTTACAAAGATAAAAAATTAATATATATTGTTGGTAGATTATTGGATTAATTCTTGTTCCTTGTCTCCTTTTCTCCCTATTTTAATCTTATTATTTTTTTATCAATTATGTTCTATTTCTTTTCCCTTCTTGATATGTGTTGAACTTTCTCCCCCCTTCTATTTATGCCACCTAGGTCCGCAATATCTCATTTTTAATCCTATGGTTCTCTTTCATCGTGATGATGTATCATGAAGTTTGATCCAAAATGTTGATATAAAAATTAACACATAGTTAAATCCACAAGAAACACTCTCTTATCATTATGGATTGTGAAAATTTAATGACTCTAACTATATAATGTTTTGATAAAGTAAGTAGCATTTACAAGGTGTTGTACCCTTTACACGGAAAGCCCTCGGAGCCAAAAAAGAGTAGTTCAAAATAGGACATGAACTAGAAAGAGAAGCAAACAAAACAAGCCAAACATGCCACACATATAATAGTACCAAAACTAGAACAACCAACATACAACAATTCAAAAAAAAGTACTAGGACTAGACAACCCCAGAATATGAGGGGGTAGATTTGACTCCCAAAACCTGAGGCCACGGTTTGGGGAGTCCCTTTTTTCTTTTTTTTTCTTTTTTTTCTGCACAACAGACCAAGAAGGCTCGAAAACGTCAATCGAGTGAGGCAAGATGAGTAGTTCCTCAACAACCACCATGGAAAAAGAGCCACCACGCAACGAAGCTGATATCGCAGAAGAGGAGTTAGGAGCATTCAAAGGATCAACAAAAGTGTTCATCGAGGGATAAGTAGGCTCAATCAGCACAATGACAACAAATGGGGGAAATAGTTCCACAAAAGGGATAACCAGAGGAGGAACCTGGGGAGACAAATCCACCAAGGAAGAGGAAGGTTCCTCCTCCTCAAAGGGACCATTCAAAGAGGGAGAGCCCACCGTGAGATGGTCTGAGAGAGCATCCTTCCACCAAGTAGCAACACCCTTGTAGCTGGAAAAAGGGTGGCTAGAGGCCAAATGGCCAATAGAGAAACATCTCCTGCACTAAAAAGGGAGCCCCTTAGAATCCAGAAGTTGCTTCCAAGGTATGTGCTCCACCATCAAGACCACATCACCATGGAGAGGTTTGGAGATGTCCAAATTGATTAAAATATGAACCACCGTAGTATGCCCAAGATCCTGAGACATAGAATCCACCTTCAAAAAGCTACCAATGGTGTTGCCAATAGCTTCAAAACAAGAATCCTCTCAAAATTGGAAAGGGAGATTTGGCAGTCAGACCTAAACTGGTCTGATATTTAGTAGCTCCGTAAGAGGATTAAAAGAGCGAGTCCAAGGTTGAATCAATAGTGAATGAACACCTCACATCCACCCCCAGTCCATCACTTTGTCATGATCCTTGGAAGAAGTAAAGATTGCAAAGAAAAAACCTCTAGCATTGGGATAGAGGTCAATTTTCCTAGAAACAATAGGCTTCCAAGAAACGAAAACCTACTCATGGAGATCAAGAAGGGAGGGCCACAAGTCATTAAATCTGTAGACCACACCTTGACGCACATAGAAATCCTCATTCTCAACAACCTCTGGTCCACAAACCACAACAAGGGAAGCACGGGCGCAGGGCAGAGGCTAGACCCTAGCCGAAGCAGGAGGAATTTGGGCACTAGCAACATCAAAGAAAGATTTTCGTTGGTAGTCCAAAACAATAGGGGGAGGGGGAATAGGCCTCCCACCCACACAAGCCTGCACAACCCCAACAAAGGAAGTGATAGGAGGAGAGGGAAGGCCCCTACCCACACCATCAATGACAAAATCCCGAAGACACTCCACCACATAAGTAGAGGTCTTGCCCAAACCCTACACAACATCTCAATGAATGCATGCACCCACTTGATGAATGCACACACCAAGCTTCAAATTTGTATTTACCCCCAGAGTGAAAGGAGGAAAGGGAAAAACCTACTCTACAACCTTCAACAAATTTGCATTTTCCTGTTGCACTCCACACGGATGTCTCTCACTCGGTGACATTTTCCTCTAACTATATAATGTTGATATAAAGATACATTCCTTAATAAAATAAATAAAATGTTTATTTTTTTGTGATTTATATTTAATGCATTACTTTTTGGTGTCGTTAAAAATAATTATTCTATTGAGAGATTATTATATATTGAAAATCACTTCTTTATTTGCACACATGACATTTATATAATCTATTGAAATCACCTTAAATATGTAGTGTTTTAGAACCAAAGATACTCTCCATGCAATGTCAAATAAATATGTATGGTCATTATGCATGCATCCATACGATGCATGATCAATAAAAAAAGTTAAAATATTATTTACTTTCAAATAAATATGAGTTGCTACAATTAAAAGCATTGTTGTCCATATAACACAATTAGTTGATACATATGCTATTAAGATGTATGTCATGAGGTAAAAATCCTGATAAAAATATTTCAATTATTTCTTCATCTAATAATTCTTTTAAATACTTTTACTAATAACTATTGTTAAACTACTATATCTATTTTATCAATACACCTATAATTACTCCAAATGAGAATATAAGTGATTTAAAGATTTTAATAATGGGAATATGATTCAATAATAGTCGATAAAGATACACTTAACTACCTTTTTCTCTAACTTTGACCTCTTCTCAATTAGAACATGAGCATAAGCTTCACAACCAAATACTCTGAGATGTCTCATCAAAGGATTTTTACTAGACAACACATCCATGGGTGTCTTTCCAACAAGGGCTGATGTAGGAGATCTGTTGATCAAATAACATGCAGTGGCTACCACTTCAACCCATAAATTATGCTCAAGGCTAGCACCACTCAACATACTCCTATCCCTCTCCATCAATGACCTATTCATCCTCTATGCAACTCCATTTTTCTATGGAGTGTATGGAGTTTTCTTATGTCTCTCAATCATGCATGCTCTTTATAGAACTTGTCAAACTCTACCGAACAAAACTCACCGCCATTGTCAGTCCTCAAACATTTAATCTTTCTACTAGTCTAATTTTCTACCAAGGCTTTAAATTCCTTAAACCAACTAAAGACTTCAACCTTACTTTTAAGAAAATAAATGAATGTCCTTCTACTGTAATCATCTATGAAAGATACAAAACATACAAATTTAGATAATGAAGGAACATTTATAGGACCAAACACATATGCATGAACATAGTCCAAAGCCATAGAAGACTTATGAGAACTAGAGTAAAAAGAAACACAGTGTTGTTTTCCATAAACACAATGTTCACAAAATTCAAACTCGAGATTACAATCATCAAGGCCTTCAATAAGGCTCTTATTTTTCAAGGCTCTAAGATCCTTCTCACCAATGTGACCTAGTCATTGGTTCCATAACATTGTCTTCTTTGTAGGAAGCTTCATTTTCATAGAATGAGCACCCTTAGGTACCGAAAATCCATGACAATCAGATGTACCTACAACAAAATTCTCTACATGATTTGATGGTGAGGATGAAGAATCCAAAGGTCTCTTCTTTGGTATGCCAGAATAACTATTGCACTATACTGTGAATGCATTCAACTTATACAAAGTTGCAACTTGAAAACCTTTAGCCAAAACCATATCTCCTCTCATCATCTTACATCCTCCACTAGAGAAAATAACTTGCACTCCTGAATCATTTAGTTTACTCACAGAAATCGAGTTTCGTGCTGAACCTGGGATATGCACGACACCATCGATCCCCTTCACTCTTTCATCAAGAAATTTGATTTTGAATCTTCCATGACCATCTATCTTTAGGTGAGAGTCATCACCCAAGTACACCTTCTTTCCATCATACTCTTCATACTTCAAAAACCAACCTCTATGAGAGGTCATGTGAAAGGATGCACCCGAATCAATCAACCACACATCTTTTGATACATAGGTTCCCAAGGCTGCAATAAATGCTTTTGCTTCATCTTGAGATGATTCTTCAGATTGAGAATCATAGAAATACTTGTTTTTCTTCTTCTCCTTCTTTAAGTCTTTCCGAAAATGACCAATTTCACCACAATTCCAAAATTTTGCCTTGGACTTCTTACCAAGAGATTTAGATCTCCCTAGAGACTTTGACTTTGATTTATTTTCCTTGTCTTTCTCCTTCCATCTGCCACGAAGAACAAGGGCTTCCTTGGCCATCTCAGAAGACTTTCTTTGCATCTCTTTAGATAAAAATGAAGCAACCACCTCATCCATCTTGAAAGTGGTTGCTCTGCTTCCAATAACCATCACTAGGTGATCCCATGAGTTCAACAAAGAACACAAAAAGAACATGCAACATTCTTTTTTGTCAATCTTGTCTCCAAAGAAACCCGGTTGAACAATCAAAATGTTAAAAGCATTCAAATGGTCTACCACATATCCTTCTTCTTCAATCTTCAAAATACATCTTTTTTCTTAGGAATAGCTTGTTTACCAGAGATTTAGCTTGATAAACATCTCCAAGTTTCTTTCACAAAGAAGCGAAGGTATTCTCTTCATAAATATTTAGGAGAATGGAATCAACCAAATAGAGTCAAATGAGACCCTTGTATTTTCAATCCATGAGATCCTAGTCTTCTTGTTTCATGCCCGTTGGTCTGGTTCTACAATTCGTAAGCCATAGATCATGATCTACAAACATTTCTTCCATCTTGAGTTTCCAAAACTCAAAGTTTCCACTGTTAAACTTCTCCATCTCAATCCTCCTAGATGTGCTACCATCTCTTGCTTGCAACAATGTCATAAAATACACTTCTGCAAAACTTCCACTAAAACAAAGATCAACTCAAAAAATCCTTATAACCCAACAAACGAATCAAGGATAGCTAGGCTCTGATACCAACTAAAAGGAAGCTAGGTGAGTGGAAACAACTTCCTACACTAATCTAAGTAGGGGAGATTTAAAAAAATTTAGTAACACCTTATACAATTATAGAAAAGGAGAAACTCATATAAAGAATGAGATAAGATAGAAAGTACACATAAAAAAAACACTAGATGTGCATGGGGAAAACCATTTTGACTAAAACACCTCATCCTCTAAAGCACAGTACTACTATATTAAATCAAATAGAGGTTACAATTCAAATCCAAGTACAAAGCTTTTGTTTTCACATAAAAATACACCCTACTGAACAAGAGTTTAGTGTTCTAATGACACAAAGGAAACAACCTCGAGGTTGTGGGACCTTGCATGAATGAGGTTGAATCTCTAGAGAAGGCCGACTTCCTCCTCTAAACTAAGTGCAATTGTGTTGGTCTAACCCAACACAATGAAAACCCTATCACTACTCTAATCTAACAACTCACAAAGGAAAAGGGATAGAAAGATAACATAAAATGGAAAGAAGATGATGCACCAAGATATAAATGTGTTTCTTCTTTGCTTCAGATTGCACAAAATCTCAACTAATCAGCTAAAACAAGAATTTAGGCATCCCAAGAGATTTTTACTCAAACATGCAAGAAATACCTATGATTATAGTAATATTTATTGATATTAGGCATAAAAGCTAGACTTTACAATGGTAGAATGCAAGATGGAGAGTCTACAAAAGAAAATTGTGAGGAGCCCAAAAGAAGAACCCTCAAAAAAATATACAAGTGTTGCTTTTATAGATTAAGCATGTAACTTAGATGAAAAATAGCTAACCCCAACCCAACTAGGGTTACAAATCTGATCCAAGAAACCCTAAGATCTCTTCGAGAAATTTGTGCCCAAATCAAGCATGGTTGCTAAAGAAAGGAGCCCTCCATGAAAAATGTGACTAGGGCACGAATCAAAATGTAAATTCAACAAGAAATAGTGAATGAGCATGGATACGCATACCTGCTATGAAAATCGTGCCAAAAGAAGCTTGGAGAAGACAAGGTTGCATGCTATCTACGTTGTTGTGAAGATTTGTAGGAAAATCCATCCAAAATCCTCCACTAAATTTGCAATTTGAGTATGGGAATGCTTAGAGAGGACAAGCAACAACAATGAATGGGCATGGCCACCGCACAATCATTAGGAGAAATCACGAAAATGCATTAAAGTCATCCTTGAACCCTAAAAGGTCAAGCTCGACTGCTAGGAGTAGGTGCACATTGATGGCACCATTAGACAAAAAATGTGCCATTTGTGTATGGTTGGGGTGTTGGGCTTGAAAATAACCTTTTGCAAGCCTTTGAAAAAAAGTGGTGCTAGGCCTCGAAAATATGTCTTGTTGGGCATTAGCGATTGGGATTTCGGCGGTTGGGTATCAACCTTACCTCATAGTTGATGCTTGCTTCAAACACATTGGCGTCAATGATTGGACGTTGAGCTATCAGAGGTCAGGAATTGAGCCAGAAGCTTATTGTGTGCAAGGAAGAAGGGAGGAGTAGACCACGATAAAGAGAAGAATGTTGAGGGTAAGTAAGGAGGCTTACCTCTAAAAGTCAGAGGTAAAGAAAAAGCGTTACCTCTTATCGAAGAAAGGTAAGAGGTAAAGGGGAACTTGAAAACTAACACTTAGCTGATTTTTCAAGGAAAATGATGAAAGTAAGAAGAGATGGAAGGAGAAGGGTGAAAAGAAAGCAACTTTAGAGGTTAGACCTTAGACCATCGGAGGTTGGAGGTTGGACCAAAGTCCTACGCTTTGCAAACTGAACAGTAAGCGGGAAGAGGGAAGGCTGAAGGTCAAAGGACAATAAAAGAAGGGTGAAAGAAGGGAAGAGGAGAGGGATGATAAAGAGTAAAGGGTAAATTTGAAGGCTGAAACCCAAAAGACTTGGATTAAAGATGAAATATGGAAGAAGGGAAAGATTGGTAAAGGGTAACGGGTAAGGTTGAAGGTCAATACTCAAAAAAATTAGAAGAAAAGAGGGAAGGGAGGGAGGGATGGAGAAAGAAAGCAAGGTAAGCAAGTAAGCAATAGTCTGAAACCCCAAAAATTTGGGACTTAGTCAATTTTGGAACACTTCAAGGGAAACGCATGCAAGATGACCCATGGAAGATCACTCAGATTGGATATCAATGATGGGTTATCAAAGGGGGGCATGAAATGACAAAAAAATCTTTAACAAGTGTTTCAAAACAACACCTATTTTGAAGTGAATCCAACAACATTTTCTTACCTGCAAACGAAACTATGCATTCTATAATGCAAGGCATACAATATAGAAAGATACAAGCTAGAAGAAGCATCTAGAAGAGAATGGGAGTCCAAATCCATATGACACAATATCCCACGCCATAGACATGCATTTGGACACTTGTACAATATTCCCTTACACCTCTTATAACTATCAGAACATGCATTATTCTCTCCTCAAGATTGGGCAATCAAAATATGCTAATAATGGTCTGTGAAAAATGCCTCACAATTTCCATATAATCCATCATAAATCTACTATAAAATTTTCCATAAGATCTGTCATAATTGACCAAAAAATTTGATTCTCTTATAGCCTGTCATAACTCAACTTGGGCGCCAACTTTCTCCATGCACAAATATGCCTTATGACACATCATAGAATCTTTCATAAGTCAAAGATTCCAAAGTGGGACGCCTATCTCCACTTGGGATGATGATGCGTCATCTAGACACCTCCAATGGAGATGCCACCTAGCCGGTGGGTCCTAATCGATGACATGACAATATAGGCAATTAAATAATACAAATGAATACAATAACACATTAATTAAACATGTTAGGACTCTAAGGTTGAGACACCTTAATCCCAAATTTTTTGTCTCCACTACACCCTTGTTGCAATATAGGAATACTCTCATTTCTGACTCCTCCTTGGGTATTGACAATATGTCAATTTCACACCTAAAAATGATCTGAGCTAGTTCTTAATTAAACTATCAACATTTTTTATTTTCATTTAATATTAGATCCTATATAAGTTTTATCATCATGTTCCTATGTGAGGTAACTTATTTGATAGAGTAAGCTTTCTTCTAATCATTTTCCTTTGTCCACATGATAGTCCTATTTTTTTCTTTCAAATAATTTTTTATTTATTCAAATGTGGTATTTAAAAATTCTTGCATACTAATGTTCCTTTTATTTATTTTCTTTTCATTCTATTTAATCCATGTGTTCTATCTTTTCATTACCTCTTCCTCAATAATCAACCTAGGCCAATAATGGTTCTCCATAATTTGAGCCTTTTAGATAACTTAACAACTGAAACAAAGGGAAAGGGAACCTTAGAGCTTCCACTTTATGGTTTTAAAACCTTTCCCTTAATTTTGTTGAGGATATAGTGATGTGTGTGTTAATGTGATGATTTGATTAGATTTGGACAAGGTATATGATTGACTTACAACCTGAAAGGTGAGTCAACCAACCCTTAACCAAATCTGGAAATGTCCTAAGAATGAAATGAAATCATTCAATTGACCTAATGATAGAAATTAATATTATGATACAAATACATAAGATTTGAGAAATCACAAACATAAACAAACTACAAAATAGACTGAGTAGGATATTGTGCACCTATCATTCAAATCGGGAGCTGACAAAGTAGGACATAGCTACCCCATGCACCATTGTCTTTGTAGGGTAAATTTAGATCTATTTTTACAATCCTCTAGTGTCAGATCAAAGCTTTTGTTTCCTATTTGCCATAGTTTTGGATCACTATTGGATAATTCTGTACTTGAGTTTTTACGATTTGTTAAGGTGTAGGGTTTCAATTGCAACAAAAAATAATGGATCTTTAATCTTCCTTCGATCTTATTAAACTTGAAACTTGCACATTGAAAGATAGAAGAAAGGTTGTGCCATTTAGGGGCTTGCATTGGTCAAAACCCCGTGTTAGTGTTTCCACTTCCACAATGGTAATGCTAATGATAAACATGGATAAATGATAGGAAGGAATGATGAATCCACAAAGTACTGCAACTCACCAACCTTTAATGGCTTCCTTGAAGGATTGAAGTCATACACATCTCCTCAAGGCTTGAACCTTTCTTTCTTGATTTGCTTGAATGACTTAAATTGCTTGGAGACCTACAAAATGTTAGCCTTCACAAACAATATGAAAACATGAACACACTTGCATACATTTTGACATGATGTTTGGATCTTGAATTTTTGCAATAAATTCTCTAATGACTTCTCTTGACTTGCTTGATAATGCTCTTGATAATAATTCTTGCACTTAATGTTCACCTCTTGTTTGTCTATGTTCAAATGATGCCATGAATAGGTATTTATATGCTATTATTCTAATTTCCCAAAAATTAAATCTTGACAACTGACTTTAAATATTTAAATTTTAAATAATAAAATGTTGACGCCAATATATTTGGATTTGGAGCCAAAATAGGGGGACATATGCACCCTAGGCACCAGTGTCCCAAGCCTATTTTTTGGAGTTTAAGGAGTCAAGGAGAAAGTATTAAATGAGAGCATTTGTGTTATGCTTGCAAATTGTTGATAATATTTAAAATAAGATACCAAATGCATAATTTAGGAAATTAAGTGTTTAATTAGGTCCAATAACTTAAAGGGTAGAAAATCATAGTGTGAAATTATTAAGGGTGACAATTTACGATGCTACATTTAGCCCCCACTTTAGTGGGAGTATGAACTTACGCTCAAACTCACATTAAAGTAGAAAATTTATGTCAAGAGGGGTCTGAATGTATAAATGTTGAAGACATGGGATGACAAAGAATCAAGGGGGAGTGCACAATCCCCAAGATCTAAGATCCCATGGAAAATAATATGAGTACAAAGAAACACACATATGTGTGAAATGTAGTGAGATAACCTACATAAACATACACAATGTTAGAATGAAATGGAAAAGGATGGTACTGATTATCACAGGCTAGCAAGCTGCATTATGCTAGGACCCACACCCAAAGGAATTCAAGACTCACATACTAGCAAAGTCTGATATTTTCTAGGTGAATCACAAACAAAAGGTAACACAACCTAGTGAAATATGATATTCACTAGGTGAGCCCCCAAGACAAAGATAGCAAAAAAATGAGAAACACACAAGGTCTAGTGAAGTACGATATTCACAAGGTGTGTACCTATAACCATACCAATAATTATACTCCGTGATAATTTTAATAAGGTGCTAGAAAAATTATCAAAATACTATGCCAACACAACACTAAGTTGAATGCATGTGAACTAAGTGAAGAAAAAAAAGTGTCGATATCAATGCATCACTAAGTCCAACATGCGTGAACAAAGTGAATCAAATAATGCCAATGTATGCCCCCACCTTAAAGAAATTGCTAAACACCATGTTGCGAACAATTTCTTTAAGGTAGAAAAATGATTTATGCCATACAATAAAAGGTTATGAGAGCTTATTTGGAAATCCCTATACTAATAATGTGTTTCCAAATAAATGACATGTCATGATAAGGGGTTACCCCTAGATGCAATGCAAAAAACAACATAAAGGATGAACACATAAGGGATCCATGGATTTGGGGTTAGTATACATCTTTGCTACAATGCTATAATAGAGCTCAGAACTGAAATCATTCTCCAAATACTCGTATCTAACAATGAACATAATGGAGGAATGACATATAGAGAAAAGAAATAAACTTTTTGGGTCAATATGGAAGAGACCTAAATGTCTGAATGCCTTGCATCATCCCAAAAGGAAAGTGCAAGACAAAAATAATTTTTTTAATGACATATAAAAGAGATATAAATAGAAGAATGTCACAAAAAAAATATTTCCATTGTATCCTTGTGTCAACGAAGCTCCAAGGGTTGTCCAAAGAAAAATCACAAACATTTAAAGACACGCCAAGTAACACAACATGTGAGATCACATCACATCCAATCAATCACAAATAACACATAAAGAAAACATAAATAAAACATAAAAAAGAGAGTACTGCACATGTGAGTTGATCTAAAGCAAATCGTTTGCATCCCAATATTGTGCATCATATAGGGAAGGAAAACAACTAGCCAAAGGGACTACAATAAGTGTCATGCTAGGAGCATCACCAAGTTCAACACGTGCTAGGTCACTCTCACTAGGAGGATCATCATGGTTGGCCCCATCTAAATTCATGGACTTTGAAAACAACTGTAATCTAAGGGTTAAATTTGCAAATTGATATTATCAAAGGAATTGAAATCATAAACCCAAAGAAGTAATAAAGAGCAAAGGAAATGTAAATGAAAACATGAAAAATAGAATAATCTCACCCAATGTTTTCAATCTCCATGGCTAACCTCCATTACACCTTCTAACTTGCTGATTGTGTTGCCCTCAAATCGAGTGTGTGAGCAATTCTTGACCATGCCAATGTCCTAAACAAGCTTTGAAGGATTTTTCCTAAATGCCTATGCCCATGACAATCATAAATGACTATAATCCTAAAATGAATATAATTCCTTTCCTATTTCAAAAAGTCCGAAGAGTTCTCCAAGAACAAGGTCCTACGAAGAATCCCCTCCTTATGAGCAAGCCTGACATTTTAAAGAAAATCCAATTCCGAATGGACGGACCAGATTGAATCTTGACAAAAACCTAAAATGAAGGGCCAAGATTAAATCTGACCATCCCTAATTAGGGTTAGGGAAAGATCCTTAAATGAAGGGTCAAGATGCAATCTGAGAAGAATTAGATCAATGGTGGAGAAAATATGTGAGATAATTAATTTTAAAAATAAAGATTTTTAAAATTAAAAGATAAGGTGACCCACTTTGTGAGATTTTAAAAATAACAAAGATGGAAGGTGGAATGTCCACTTATAAATTACATAATGATTTAAATCATAAGTGGGGATTAATAAATAATTGTCATAATTATTTATTTTGGTGGAATGGAAAGTGGGGTTAATAAATAAATTAGTGAGGATTAATAAATAAGTTAGTGGAAATAATTCAAATTATTAGATTCATGGTGGAGATAATGCAAATTAATAAATTCAAGGTGGAATGTCCACTTATGAATTAAATAATGATTTAATTCATAAGTGGAATAAATAAATAGGTTTATCCAAAATGTGGATTTTGTGAGAATAAATAATCTTTTTCAGATTATTTACCAAAAATGAACCATTAATTAAGAATATGATGACATTTTAAATAATTTCATTTATTTAAAATGAGAAGAATATTAATTTAGACAATTAGATAATTAAACCTTAATTATTCAATTTAGAAGACATGGTTTATGAATTAAATAAATCTATGAATTTATTTAATTGTGATTATTAGTGACACATTAAATAAATAAATGAAATTCATTTATTTAATAATGAGGAAGAATTAACAAAGGAAGACTTTAGACAATTAACGACGTATTAAATAAATAAATAAAATTTATTTATTTAATAATCATGAAGAATAACAGATCGTGAATTAATTAAACAATAATGAATTATTTAATTAATAGTTGGACGTGGATCCAGGACATAATTAAATGTCTTAATTATGCCAGGATGAAAGTGGTATAATTAGCACTCGCAGGCCTAGGACATTTTTAAGTGTCTACAACAACAAATTTAACTCATTATGTACTTGCTCGTCAATTTTAGAAATTTCATCTTCATCATCCAAATTTATCACCATGGGAGGTTTAATGATAATATTAGTTGTATGTTCTTGTTCCATATCTTATTTTGGTTCCATGTCTTATTTTAGTGAAAGTTGCAATTATTCTTGATTTGTTTGCCTAGGTGTTTGATCTTGAGGTGTTGTTTTGTTCTTTTCTTCCAATTCATGAGAAATAGCATGACATCTACACCTACGCTCTTTAGTATTTATGTTTATTACATGGTTTTTTATTTGTGAAGGTGTATGAGCGGGTTTCTTGACCGTCAGTCTCTTTTCTTCCCTTAAGGAGGGAACTAAAGGGACTACCGAGGGTTGGGGATTGTCTCTTTAGGTCCATACACTTGCTTTGTTTTTGGAGGCACAAAAAGAATCATTCAATTATCTCTTGGTATTTTATACAATATGGGTGAAGGAACTATGGCATATTTCCTTTGATTACTTGGAAGAGCCTTTACTTCAAGCATGGGTTCATCCATAACAGGTGGGGGAGGAGGAAAAATTATAGACCCATCATTCTTAGGAATACTTCTAAGGGATAATTTTGTTATGCACTTTGCCTTAAAATTTTGATATGTCCTAAAAAAGAATTCCTCACAAGGATCAATATGTTCCACAAGTTGAGGTCAAAATAAATCCAATGAAAAGTTCCTACGAGAAGACAAAGGATTAAATCCATTATGATGCACTGTGTATATTTGATCTTCGAATGGGAACTTCATGCACTTGTGGATAATCGATGGAAAACATTCATGGAGTATAGCCATGGGTAGCCTAGCTTCACTCTTAATTGGTTTGACATCAATATGATATAGAATGAGAAATCTAATTGTTTCATTCTAACTTTAAGAGGAAGGGTGATCAAACCTATCATAGGGCGAGCAAAATCATCACGAGTTTTCAACCATGCTTTCAATTATTCATAAGAATCTTGATAAAGATCATTCACATGCACAAAATCCTCAATGACCACATTCTCTACACACACAGGATCAAGGAGTATTCTTTGTATAGGTTTATCATTGATACACCATGTAATATAGAGAGGACCATCAGGTGTATGTATGGATGCATCCATATGGGTGAAAGTAATGTCAAGTAACAAAGTGGTTTAGCTCTTACAAGGTTGAACATATATGAGGTTGACCATATCTCTTAGACCACCCTCATCATAACTCTTGTTATTGTCATTATCATCATCATTCTTATCAACATTCATGTCATCACAAGCTTGCACAAAGTTGGATGAATGGTTTGGCATTGGATTGGTGAAAATCTACAAGTTTTGGTTAGGTGGGGAAACAAACTTGTACCCTTTATCATTAACATCACCCAATTGGATATGATTAGGGTCAATGAGGTCTTAAATTTTATGTTTAAGACATATGCAATGCTTCGTATCATGTCCATGTGTGTGATGATATTGATAAAAGGATTTTAGGTTAAAGCTTGGAGATAATGGTTTGTTTTTTCCACGAGTCTAATAAGAGGTAATTGGATTAAGTTTTTGCTCAAAAGTTTCAACATGACGAAATGAAGGGGATCATGTAGTTGTGTGAATTGTCTATCTCTTACTCTAAATTGATATGGAGTTGAAAATATGACAACTTAGAGCTCTCACTTTAGGGTTTGAACACCTTTCCCTTAATTTAATTGAGGATATAGTGACGTGTGTGTTAATGTGGAGGCTTGATTGGATTTGGAAAAGGTATATGATTGACTTACAACTTGATAGGTGAGTCAACCAACCTTTAACCAAATTTAGAAATATACTAGGAATGAAATGCAATGATTCAATTGACCTAATGATGCACATTACTATTCTGATGTAAATACAAAAGATATGAGAAATCACAGACAAAAAAATATTGCAGAAACACATTGGAAGGATAATGTGCACCTGTGATTCAAACTTGGAGCTAAAAAAGCAGGACATTGGTGCCCCAGGCACCACTATCTTTGTAAGGAAAATTCATATTTGTTTTCATAGTTCTCCAGTGTCAGATCAAAGCTTCTGATTCTTGCTTGTCACACTTTTAGATCACTGTTGGATAATTTTGTGATTGAGTTTCTATGAGTTTTCAAGGCATAAGGTTTCAATTGCAACAACAAATAATGGATCTTCAATCTTCTTTAGACCTAAAACCTGCACATTCAAAGAGAGAAGAAAGGTTGTACCATTTAGAGGTTTTCCTTGGTCAAACCCCATATTAGTGTTTCCACTTCCACAATGATAATGTCAATGATAAATTGATAAATTATAGGAAGGAATGATGAATCCGTAAAGTGGTGTAACTCTCCACCCTTTAATGGCTTCCTTGGAGGATTGAATCTTGCTTGCTTGATTTGCTTCGAGACCTACAAAAGGTTAGCCTTCACAAACAATATGAAAACTTGAACACACTCACATATATTTTGACATGATGTTTGGATCTTTAATTGTTGTGATAAATCCTCTAATGGTTACTCTTAACTTGCTTGATAATGCTCTTGATAATAATTCGTGCCCTTAATGTTCACCTCTTGCTTGTTAATGTTCAAATGATGCAATAACTAGGTATTTATATGCTATTATTCAAATTTCTCAAAATTAAATTTCGACAACCAACTTTGGATATTTGAATTTCAAATAATAAAATGCTAACACCAGCATATTTGAATTTGGAGCCAAAATAGGGGATATAGGCGCCCTAAGCGCCAGTGTCCCAAGCATATGTTTTAGAGTTTAAGGAGTCGAGGGAAAAGTATTACATGAAAGCATTTGTTTTATGCTTGCAAATTATTTGTTTTACAACAACTAGACCATCATTGATTCTTATGAGGGGAAAGTACCCATTTCAACTAATAAAATTTTGTATGGAATTGAAATGTTAGTTTTAAGGTTGCTTATAATTTAATTTTTGAGTTATTTTTTCTTGCCTCCATTTTTAATCTAGCATACTATTGCCCCAAATTTCACACCCATAAAAAATCTCCAAAGTGACAAGAATATCAAATAGAATTATGTTCGTTTTCCAATCCCATAATACCTCACTCTTGCATCTATTTCATTGAGAGTATAAAGCTTTCTAGCCCCTTTGAATTCTTTTTTTTTTTTAATATCTTTCCCAACTAAGCTTGTAGTGAAAATCAAGCTTGAGGTAGTTGTATTATTCCATTATCTCTAGTAGGATAACTTTGAAAATAAATATTTTCTTTTTTCCTCCATAATAAAAATATCATGAATTTGGTTTTTCTAGTGTTCACTTGCATCCCAACCTCCAAAAAAAGAGAGTTTTAGATCCCTCAAATGTTCTCTCAAACAATGTGTTGTTTTTGCAATCAAGATGGGATCATTTGTATATAAGAGTAACTTAATCACATATCTAGCAAGTTGGACTTAGTCACCACTACTTTTTTAATCCACTCTTATAACTTATTGATGTATAACCAAGCAAAACCAGGGAGAGTGAGCAACCTTATTTGACGCCGATATCACTACCAAAACACTCAAACATTCCATCATTTGTTCTAATTTTAACCTTAACTTGTTCATAAATCCCATAAATTGCAACTCTAAATTTATTTGAAACTTTAAATTCTTCCATTCTATTCCCAAGTTTGTCGTGGGACACTATGTCAAGAAGTCTTTTGAAAGTCCAAAGAGCAAGGACAAAAAAAAAGATTTAAAAAAAAAGAAAGAAAAGAAGAAAAAGAGACACTACTCATCAGTTTCAATACTCCATATTTTTCGACTGAATACCTAAAGGTGACTCAATGATCAATAATGGACTGTTTTGGCCTAAACAATGTCCGAATACTAATTCTATCCGACTACTAATTCTATGTTCAACTAAAATCCCAAATTTAAATAAATATAGGGGAGAGGGTCCAATAGTCGTGCGGGGTCCAATAGTCGTGCACCCAATCGTAAATATAATACCTAATAGTCGTTTATATAATGTCCAATAGTTGTGATTTGACTACCCATAATTAAACAAAAAGTATGCTTTTGCTCTAAAAAGCAACCAATCATGTGATACCACATCAGCGCTCAACTACTCATGATGTAATGCACGAAAATTGGTCTCACTATTTTTTGGGGCCTTTTTGGACACCTTGACAAAAACGCATGTTGATGTGGCATCATATTTGATGATGTGGCCCTGAAACCTTAGTTATAAGCAGAAAACTTGCCAAGTAAGCTGCTGTAAAAAATTGGGAGTGATTTGAAATTTCGATGTAGGATAATTAGAAGCGCGAAGTTAGGGTGCACGACTACTGGGCCCTCTCCCCTAGTAATCTAGTAATTTGACAAATTATTGGTATGACGATTTTATAAAGAGGGAAAATAGGTACTCATACTAAATTTTGAGACTACCTTGAGATTTGATGAGATTGGTATTACGTTCTCTGACAACCATCATTGTCTCCCTAATCACGGCGCACGATGCTACTCTTGTAACCCAAATAACGCTCCACGTTTTCCACCTCCCAAGCTTACCATCAGTAATGCCATTGTTGTAAATGTTAACTGAATGGCAATGCACATTTTCCACACTCCAATTACGATCGTAAAATGCCATTACCATCCCCAACTCACCTCAATTCCACACCATTATGCAGAGCAGGGCAGTTGAAGGAGGTGCTGCACATTCTGTTTACTAGACATCACCTACCTGAAGATTACCCTACATATCTTCAATTACTGCAGAACTGTATTCTCAAGAACGCGCTCTCACAAAGAAAAAATGTTCACTCTTTCATCGTTCACAGGCGATTTGCGTTTGCTACACGCACAACATTCCGTAATAAGCTTATTCATATGTATGTTAAGTGCGAAAGTTTGGTGGATGCCCGTAAAGTGTTTGATCACATGAAAGAACGAGATATCGTCTCATGGAATATGATAATTGCAGCGTACAAAAGACATGGGAATCCTCACGAGGCAGTCACACTGTTTCACCATATGCAACAAACAGGTTTCCAACCCGATCAATATACATTTACCAGCGTACTCCCAGCCTGTGCTAAAATGGGAGCTTTGGAAGAGGGTATGGATATCCATCAAAGCATAAAAGATAGAGGAGTTTTGTCAGATGTTGTAGTTGCAACTGCCCTGGTAGACATGTATGCAAAATGTGGAAGCATAGACAAGGCACGTGAATTGTTTGACATAATGCCACAAAGAAATGTGTTCTCATGGACTGCAATGATTGCAGGATATGCGCAAAATGGATTTGCTGAAAAGGCTTTAGAAACTCTCAAGCAAATGCAATTGGCAGGTGTAAAGCCAAATTCCACAACCTTTGCCACCATTCTCCCTGCCTGTGCCAAATTGGGAGCTCTGGAGCAGGGTATGGACATCCATCGAAGCATTAACGATAGAGAAATTTTGTCAGATGTTGTAGTTGCAACTGCCCTGGTAGATATGTATGCAAAATGTGGAAGCATAGACAAGGCACGCGAACTGTTTGACACGATGCCTCAAAGAAATGTGGTCTCATGGAATGCCATGATTGCAGGATATGCACAAAATGGATTTGTTGAGAGGGCTTTAGAAACTTTCAAGCAAATGAAATTGGCAGGTGTAAAGCCAGACTCTGCAACCTTTGGACATCCTTCCGGCTCTGTGGCTAAAGCATAGGAGACGAATTTGACAGAATGCAGGGTATGGACATCCAACCAGAAGGATAATAGGACATGCCAGGAAAATTTTGTCAGGATAAAGTTGTAGATTTCTAACTGCCATGGTAGATATGTATGCGAAATGTGGAAGCATAGACAAGGCACGTGAGCTGTTTGACAGAATGCCTCAAAGAAATGTGGTCTCATGGACTGCAATGATTGGAGGATATGCACAAAACGGATTTGTTGAAAAGGCTTTAGAAACTTTCAAGCAAATGCAAATTGCAGGTGTAAAGCCGAATTCCACAACCTTTGCCAGCATCCTCCCTGCTTGTGCCAAAATGGGAGCTTTAGAACAAGGTATGGACATCCATCAAAGCATAATGGAAGGGGGATTTTTATCAGATACCGTAGTTCAAAATGCTTTAGTAGACATGTATGCAAAATGTGGAAACATAGACAAGGCACGCGAACTGTTTGACAGAATGCCTCAACGAGATGTCATCTCATTTAATGTGATGATAGCAGGATATGCACAAAATGGATTTTGCAAGGATGCTCTCAAAATCTTTGAATTAATGAAGCACTCTGTAACATATCCTGACATTGTAAGCTTTGCTTGTGTTCTATGTGCATGCAGCCATGCAGGTTTAGTGGATGAGGGCTGTACATACTTTAATTACATGAGTAATCCTTATTGCATTACACCTACAGTTGATCATTATGTGTGCATGGTTGACCTTCTTGCCCGTGCTGGCTATCTTGAGAACACCCTAAACTTTATCATTAAGATGCCAATCAAGCCTGTTGTGGTTGTGTGGATGTGTTTTCTTAGTGCCTGTAGATCACATATGAATATAAGCTTAGGAGTATTTACAGCAACGCTGCTTTTTGATATAGATCCTAACAATGCTGTGACTTATGTTCTTCTCTCAAACATATATGCAGAAGTGGGCAGTTGGGGTGAGGGTCAAATGGTAAGGAGATTGATGAGAGATAGAGGAATTAAAAAGATCCCTGGATGTAGTTGGATTGAAGTCCATAAAATGGTACATGCTTTTTATGCAGGAGATAAATCACATCCACAGACACATGAGATCTATGTAAAGTTGGAAAAATTAGCTTCGGAGATGAAGGCAGTAGGGTATTTTTCAGGTTCAAGACATTTACTTAATGATGTGGAAGAGGAGGAAAAAGAATTATTTCTCTGCCACCATAGTGAAAAGTTGGCAATTGCATTTGGTTTATTAAACACACCACCTCGAACAACTATTAGAGTTGTTAAGAACCTTCGAGTATGTACTGATTGCCACAATGCAACAAAATTGATCTCCAAGATTGTTGCAAGAGAAATTGTTGTGAGAGATGCAAACCGTTTCCATCATTTTAAACAAGGACAATGTTCTTGTGGAGATTATTGGTGATGTTAAGTGAAGCAATCTGAAAAAAAGGATTGCACCTATAAGAATATGCACCATGGCAGACTTGCAGTAATGATGAAGGGACAAGGTTTTATTTTCAGTTCTAGACCTTGCTGTTGGCTTCATCAAATTAGATGCATAGTGCAATGCAGACAACTGCCTATATCCAATGTTGGGATATCTAACAAAGACATGTTTTATAATAACATGGATGTTTCATTGAATTATTTTCAGAAAACCTGCATATGTATGGAACAAAAAGCTGGAGGAGGTGAAGAATGGTTTAAAAGCCAAAAGGTTAGGCATACTTAAAGTAAACGGAAAGATGCTTGACCAGCAGCAAATGGGAGAGGAGGGCTCACAATTACCCTTGCCATTTTGTTTGGATTAATTGTATCATCTTCTACTTATGTTAGATCAACCATTTGAGATTAACTTACACATTCCAGATTAGTATATAATTTCGCTGAAGGCCATTATTACGTGAACTTTTTTAATAACTTCCAAATTCATGTCATCCTTTTCGTTGTCCAAAAATCAAGTAACCAAGAAACCCTATCATTTATATACTTAATGCTGTTGGAAGGAGTTAGGCTTTTAGAATGGCAGAAGCTTGATTGAGTAGGTGAGACATCTCATTCAGAAGGTGTCCATGGTTGTTCTGGTTTTTCACGTGAAGTTATAGAATTATTTGGGATGGAAGGATCCCTTTGCCAGAAGCCTCTAGACATTGAGGCAGGGGCAGCCTACAGCCAAGCATTGCAGTGGAACACCATTTATATGCCGCAGGTTGTGGTGCAGTGCCAGGCACACTGTTTGCGTTCCAGTGTCGGTTTAGTTATCTCTCTTGTTCCATCTGCAGCCGCTTTACAGCTGCTCACATGCAAGTGAGTCTTGCATATTTACAGGGATCTTCTGTCAAGCTTTTGATATTTCTTTTAAGCTTTTTTCTTAAGCTTGTTCTTGTGCCGAATATAAATGGAAACAGTATTGATTTTTGTACAGGCAACTGTGTCAAAGCCCTCTGAATCTACTCTGCAGGTGAACCTGACTGACCCGCTGAGATTCAAAGTAGATGGTTATGGTCTGCATGTTTTTGTTGATCTTTATGAAAATGGTCATGTGACTGACTGCTTAGAAAGGGAGAACAGGGTCCGTGTTATGACCAATGATTAAATGTTATCCTAGGAAAATATTTCAATGCATCTTTTGGCTTACAGAGATTTATTAAGGTAGAAGGAAATCTCATTGTATTAAATGTTACTATCAAACAATTTGCAAGTTTATTAATCACATAAATAACTAACCGCTTAGATGGTTGACAAGTATAAGCCAATTCCCAATTATATTGAATCTCACAGCTCTATAATGCTGCAGTCTTGGATCTAATGAGACTTCAGATATTTGAGATCTATTCATGTTTGTATTTGATATTATTGTTCAGATCCATTCCCTTATGGGTTCTTTCTTTGGTGGGGAGCTCCTGATCTTAGATTTTGTGGAAAATGACTCGGATATGTTAAATTTGATTATATATGATTTCGAACATGTATTCTTGGACGATTACATACTAAAGCCACATTGCATGGTAACAACTTAGTTCTAAAAATCACATGGATTAGTTTGGAATGCTTGTGACTGAAAAGGGAGGTAGGATCCTGCTTTGCTGCTTATTGTTATATGTATTTTTTGAACTTACAATTCAGTTTATTTACTGTTTATCACAATGATATGGTGGGAAAGACTTCTCTTTTACCAGTTTGTGACTGCTAATGTTCTGGCTGGGATGGATGTGATTAATTTGGTTAATTATAACAGGTGATGGATAACCTGGCTCCTTCTGCACCTTCTCCAGATGGACCAGCATTGTCTACTTTAAGAATGTCAGGAACTTCCTTGTTGCAGTTCAGGAATTGAATCTGCCAACTTTTGAAGTGATTAGGAAAAGGTTTGAATTGGCTTTAGTGGCATTTTCTGATATTAAATGCAAATTTAAGTAATAGTTCATTAGGTCAGTGGCTCTAATACATTCTAAGTTTGATCTGCCATTAACAGTCTGCCTTGTACCATTTGCTAGGGAGGATCGTCAACAAAAGATGTGGATTACATTCTTGGTTTGACATCATAAGGCGATTGGAAACAAATAGGGGGAAACGGTTCTTGGAAATTCGGCAACTTGAAGTGGAATGTATATTTTAAATTTAGTATATTTATTGATATTTATACATATTTTTTCTTCCGTCTTTTGCATTATCTATTTTTTAGCTGATTTATTTGTGTGCAATTATGAAAAGGTTTAGCGAGATACACATGAGATTGTGGTTGGAAGATAATTGTAGTAGAATGCAAAACTAATATATATACAACCATGATGTTTAAACTTTAAAGTGAAAGGCTCGTAATTCCATATTGTTTGGAGTAGCCCTCAAATATGTATTTGAAGGGTTTATTTAGAGAATCAATTAATTTAAATGTCCAAAACTTTTTTAAAAAGCATCACTATTTTATAACCGAAGAATTGATTGACAACTTATAAGTAGATTACAAAATAAGTGGAATAATTTATAAGATAGTTATCATATCATAGGTAACATGGTGGTATCTTCATTAATTTGAGTTTCATTGCCTTGTATTTCAATTGACGTCTGTGCATTGTGTTCAAATGTAATCTATGTTAGTGTGGATTTCTTATCTGAAGCTTTTTTCTTTTATGCAAATCTCTAATTGAATGTGTGTGTAAATATATTCATGTATGTACAATCTAAAATAGTTAAAGGTTGAACTGTTCGTGAAAATTTTGTGAGGGAATGGAAACTACTTATTGTTTAATACTGCTTAGATTCTGCTCATGTATTCATGAGTGTTATAGTGGTTTAAACCAGGTCAAATTCTTTGGTTTTCTTCCATCTAGCCAATCAGATGTGGATTCCAGATTAGACTAATGTGGATACAGAGCTAACTTTAAGGTAAGAATCTAAACAGATTGAGAACTACATGCTCTTTTTAATACTGTTTGAAGTTAAAATTTGAAAATGGATGAACTTTTGAGTCTGTGTTTAAACCAAATTAAATCTTTCTAGTGATGCAAATACAAAGAGAGTTTTGACTTTCATAGAGGCAAGAAACTTTAAAAATTATGATGGTATCCCTCACCATGCTATTTGTGTGCTTATCGTTAAATATTTAGTTGTAAATGCTACTCTGAAAGCCTAGTGATGGGAATGTTGCCTACCACGAAATCGCGAAGGTTCAGATCCCATAGGCTAAGCAGTTGAATTGTAAAAGGAGCTAGGTACTTTCTCACAACTCAAAAGATGTTTTACAATTTTTTGAAAGAAGGTATCTGCTCTAAAGGTATTCAGTTTACATTCACTTATTATATGTGTGCGTTCACCGAATTGGTAACATCAGGAAACAGGAATCTTTACAAGCATGTGAACGAGTCACCATCTTTTCGGTGAAGTAATTCTCTTTTAGTTGGCAATGAAAATGGATTTTGTGCCCTTATCTTTGGTTTGCTTCTCTACGTGGATGATCTTTTCTTCATAGGAGAGACATTCTTTTGAAACTATCCATGTCTTTATCAAGCATATGGTTTTTATTTTTTCTGGAAGTTATGGAGTAATTCCACATCAATAATGGACTGCTCTACTTGGATGTGCTTTTCTATGAAATACTGCTATTGAAAAAGTGTGGAGATATACATGTCTAGACCAAGGTTTCTTAAGGTGTAAACTGCAGTAATCAAAATGGAAGTTTTGGAAAAGGGCATGGAGATTCATATCGCATAAAGGATGAGGGAATCTCATCAAATGTTGTAGCAATTACATTGGAAGGCATTTATGCAAAATGTCGAAGCATGGACAAGGCACAAGAACTGTTTGAGAGAACATCTCAAGGAAATGTAGTTTTTTTCTTTGTCTTTTTTTCAAGGAAATGTAGTCTAATGAAATGCCATGGTTTTAGCTATACATGGGTTTATAAAAAAAATGATTTTTTATTTTATTTAATGTCTTCTTCAAAGTATGTATATATAAAGTATATCTATAATTTTTAGACATTTTAGTTTGTCAAAGTTTATATATGTCATGAAATGAATGTTCATTTTTAGGTACATATATGTTTATATATTTCACATATTCAATATTCATTCAGATTTATACATAATGTCACTTATTTGATAAATAAATGTAATTGGTATATATATTTAAATCTTAATTTTTTTTTGGATATAATTATATTTGGATTTGGTATATATGTTTATATGTAATAAATATGTTCAGTCTAAATTTTCACCTATGAGAATTTGGAAGATCTACTACATATTGTATTTGACACAAATTAGTGATTGGAAGATCTCTCTCCACCTCTTTCATTCTATTCAACTTTTTGATTTCAAATAAAATAGGATTAATATCTCACACTCTCTTTTCTTCAATATCACATCTCTATGCATATTCACATGTGACTTATGTGTTATCCTAGGAAAATATTTCAATGCATCTTTTGGCTTTGTAATATGAACAATTAGCTTGGCAATAAACATGAAATCATAATAATCAATATCCATGAGAGTATGCCTGCTAACTACTAAGTTGAGTTGTGAAGGAAATAAACAAAAACATATACAAGACCTAGAGATACATAGATAAAATGAAACAAAAAGGAAAAATAATCTTAGAATTGAATTTTTTTGATCTACTATTTTGCTAAAGCAAACCAACATTATTAAATTGTAAAAGAAAACTACCTTTGCAACCCTTGGCAAGGACCAATAGACCTTGTTTTAATTGTAGAGTTAATTTATTTACATAAACAACCATTCTCCCAAAGTTATACACATGATAGATATTTTTATTATACCCTTTGCAATGATTTCGACTAATCTATATTTTAAAGCATTTGAAGAATCTTTGTTCTTTCAAATTCCATACATTATTTATTAGAAACAATTGATATTTTAATATTAAAGAAAATAAGAAACTGCAAAATTATATTTGTAGGAATTAGAATTTATGGTTATGTTTGTAAATATGTATTCCAGGGAATACATTTGTTTTTGATAAAGTTAAAAGTGAGTTTTGAAAGGGCTTGAACCTTTTCGCAAAGCATCAAGTGTTAGTCGAGAAGAATGAGTTCCACAAGATAAGGAAGAACCAAAACAATCAAAACCAACAAGAATAGAAAGGAAGCAAAAAGAACAAAAAGCACCAACTAATTGATAGTAACTAGTTTGTGTAAGCTAGATGTAGCCTATCATTCTTTAGTTAAGAAGTTCACTTGGTTAGCAAAAGATGCCTCTAGGAGGGTTCTAAACATCAATAGTTTTAACATTCAAAGCTATAGACTTCACCCTTGTTCTTTTGACAAGATCCTCCATATCGGTATTCCTTTTCCTTTTTTAGAGTTTACTCTAGAGCACAAATAGGGTAGTAGTTGAGTTCTTAATAGTGTTATTACGAAAGTTACAACTTGAGCCAATTTTTCATTCAACTCTTTTTGGTTCTAAGTAATAAGTATTTTTTCTTTGAAACTTTCCCATCTATGAAAAGTGACCAATAATTTGTTAACTTCTTCTCATAGCTCTTCATCAAACTGCACTCTATTCTCTTCCTTATCAACCTTGAAAAGTTCCTTCTCAATATGTGGGACATGCTTCCTGGTGATTAGGTGCTACCAACAAAACCACTTTAGGAAGATGTTATGAATTATATAAGGGACACTTTTAAGGTGCTACTTTTATCTACATCTCAACATATTTATGAATTATTAAATATCAATTATTAATTTTGTAATAAAATTTATAATAATTTTAGCATTTAGTTGTATAAAATAATTAATATTTAGAAGTTATAGATTAAAAGCAAAGGTGGATAGAATGATTTGTTAAAGTATTATTAAAAAAAGTTACTATAAAGAGATTTATACTTTTTATGCACCATACCTCTACCTCATATTTATTGCACCATGCTAATTTTGTTACAATACTTGACACTTGATTTTTAGTTGTGCCTAAAAATAAATATTTTGAAGTTATAGACTAGAAAAAAGGTGGTTGTAATATATTTTAATCTTAAGTGGTGTAATGGTTATGACCATCTACAAGGTTATTACGATAATATTTTATTCATCTTATCAACAATATGAGCATTAAGAATAAGAAATAGTCGATGTAAATCATCTTGGTATAAATGTGGGTGCCATTGCTTGGTAAGCATGGGTTACCTTTTAGATATCTTACCATTCTATATGCCCATTTATTGTGTCCTTTGTAAATGGATAATAATAAATGCCAATTGAATTTTAAATTATAACTTCTTGTAAAAAGATATAATGGTCAATTATGCTCAATAGAACTCACATGTCTTTGTGATATCATTCAATTAGGTAAGTTCTATGTAAGATAGTATATTCAATATCTAAATCCTTTTGACATGGTAAGATCATTTCACTTTATTGCCTTGCATAGCATGATCTATGGATATATGCATTGTTAACCATCTTAACATGTTCAAAACACTTTTAATTCACCTCAAATGGATGTATTTATAGCCATACAGGTTAATTCCTTAAGTAACACGAGAGAACAAAAATAGAGATATAAATATGCAAAGTAACAAATGATATGCCCTAGAGAAACCCTTATTGCGTGAAAATGTAAGGATTTGCAAGATTCTTTAAATGCTCAAGAATATGACGTAGATGATTCCATAATAAAGAATAAATAGAGATTGAATAGAAGAGCTTTTAATGAATACTTATAAATTATACATTGCTTATTAAAATTCTTAAGGTTGAGACTTATTGTATCCTTTTTTCTCATCTTTGCAAAAAATTATCCATATTAATAAAGTATGATACATTAAGAGTCACTTATTTTTAGAGTATTCATCAAAATCTCTTAAATTATCATATCCATGAGATTGTTAAACAAGTAAAAACACCTACAAATGCTATTTGATGACTTACAGGCACATGTGCACACACACACACACATAGTCTTGTTGGCCAAGCAATGTAGATATATCTTTAACAAAAAAATATAAATGTGCAATTTTTGGTAAGCATGACTATTTACATATGTGTCTATCAACCATCCAATGACACTTATAGGTTTTTTTACTAGTTTTATATACATATATGTATATTTTTCTCATTTATGGTTAGATATTTGTAATGTTGTGTCACATTCCTTCAATTAGTGAGATATCAAAATACATTTGTGAATTTTGAAATATTTTTAATTGAATTTGATTCCAATATATTTGGTTTTAGTTTGAAATAAAAGTTATTATAATTTATATATAAATAAAAATGGTAATTATGTTTTTGTTTGTTATCATAGAATCTAGCAACGCTCGTTCCACGGATAACCCCCTACGAAACTTGTTTGTTTCCTACGTTCATGTAGTTCAAGCACGAAAAATGAGGTGATTATCGAGCCACCTCGAAATACATTCCAAAGCCTCAAATAGTTAGTTTGAGCATCCCCCTATGTTTGCCTCGCGAAGACCTTCGAAATGAGTACCTTCGCGAAGTTTTGCTGTTAATACTTAGTGAAACTGTAAAATGTGCAATTGCATCTAAAAACAACACTCTTGCCCACATTGAAAAAATTGACTAAGTGTTGAAAGTGTAGGGGCGCCAAAAATCAGCGCTCCTGCACAAAGGTGATTGTTTAAGATGTAGAAGCGCTTAATTTTAGCACTCTTACACATTTTTCCTGACTTAGCCATTTTTTGGCTTAGTGCGTTTTTCCATGTCCTTTACATTTTTTCGCCTTTTGTGCCACTTTTTATGCCTCAATTAAATGGGAAACTTGAGTTAGGTTTTTGGATTTTCTCAAATCACTTAAAAGTGATTTCATTGTTTCTTTTTCATCATTTTTGGTCTTCACTCCATTCCTCTTTGCTAGGCACGCATCTACCTCATCCAAAAACATGTTTTCTTGAAGATCTAACTTTTGGGTTGAGCTAGGTTTTAAGTGCTTGTTTTAGGTACGTTTTTTATTTTTTTTTCCTTTCCTTTCTTCTTCTCATGAATGCGTTTTATCTTGAAAATATTTGTAAATGCGTTTTTATGTTGTTTTAAGTCTCATTTTCTCAAAACACGTTTTTCTTCTTTCCTTTTTATCTCTTCTTTTTCATACCTATGCATGAGTTTCAGGTTGGATTGTTATTAGGGTCGTATTGCTCTTTTGTTGTTTCGCCATTCTTCAAAACACGTTTTGAATACACTTCCTTTGATCTTTAAAAGTTTATTTCTTTCCTTGGTTTCAATGACCTTTCTCATATGTGAGTTTGTCAATATGAACTCGTTTTTGAGAATAAGGATCACATTGTTGTGAAGGAGTTTTACATTTCAATCTCCAACACCTTTTTTGAAGGCTTTTACATCAAACCCAAGTTCTACATTTTTCTCCAAGTGACATGAAGTTCTCATATTTGGGTGCACTTTTTATTCAACATTGCACCATGTCCATTCACAAGCCAAATATTGAAGCGCTGAAAAGCCACGCCACAACACTTGCAAACTTTTGCCTTCATGAGAAAAGTGTTAGGGCGCTAAAAATCAGCACCATTGCACCAAGCTGGATTTTCCCTAAGTGCAAGGGCGCTAATTTTCAGTGCCCTTACACTTTTCCCAAATTTTCCCTTAAAACAAATAAAATCTTTCTAGCTTCATTTTGAACCTCGTTCCTTCCACTTTGTGCATCGTTTTGTGTGCATCGTCACTCACTCCATGTTTGCTCATCATCGTTGCTCACTTCACGCATCCCAATGCTATTTTTTGACTAACGTTTATTTTGATTCCACATCTTGCAGTCTCTTTTCAAGATCCTCAAAGTTGTTGATCGTAGATTTAGTTGCTCTTAGATGACTACCAGAAAACCTCTGTCATCTTCAAAAGCTAAAGACAAAATGAAGTATAAGTATCAAGGCGTCTATTTGCTGGTTGTAGTGGTCTCCAAGGTGGAAGAGATAAAAGACATAGAGGTTGGTCATCAAGACCTAGTTGATTTTGTAGAGAAAATTGAGAAGAAGCCTCTTGATGATTCTATGAGAGCAATTGTACACAGTAACCTGCATTTGGTATCTATGTTCCCTACTGTTGCACACAATACAAAATTTGTCCTTCAAGTTGCATCCCACTACATCAAGGAAAGCAAAAGTGTGATTGATTCTTCTGGGCACAAGATTTTAAGACTTGACTCTGACTTCTTTGATATTGTGTTCAAAGTTCCACAGATGGAGAAGTACATTGACATCTCGATACAAAAGCACAAGAAGTCTATGACGCTGATCCCAACAAGGCTAAAAACTTGATAAATAGCCAATGGTTGAAGAAGCCTAGGCAAACTATTTCCAGATGGCCAAAGGGACTCTTGTGAAGTGATTTCAAAGAATATGTCAAAGATATGATCACATTCTTGACCAGAGTGAAGGGCTTGCCTAAATCATCCAATTTTCATTACTGGATGTATGAATACATCAAAATCATAAGAAGACAAAAATTTCACTTTGATTGGGGCAAACAAATCAACGATGAAATACATGAACAACTGATCAATGTGCCTTCTACATTAAAATTCTATGACTTCTTATCTGGTGTATGTCGCAGCTGCAATGAGGCAATTTCTGGGTCTATCCACAAAAAGGAATTAGATGCTAGTACCTGTATATAAATTTTTCTATCAACTGGAATTGAAGGAAAGCTTTCATCATTTCAGGAGGGTTATTGATGCTTTCTTTGCACCTTTGATTTTCAATTTTGATCTGACTCTCGAGAGGAAGAGGGTATTTGATGAGGCCTATAAGGCGATAAGTAAGGTTGGATGCATATTTCTAAAATTCCCAACATTTACTTATTTAAGAGTAGGGTGCTACACTAGTTTCCCTTACATGTTGCCACGATACCCCTTGGACAAGTGGGTTCTCATGGAGATGTGCAGACAACGAATTTCTATGCACAAAGAGCAGAGGAATATTCATAAGCAAGGATTCAAGTTCCCACTGACAATCGGTAGATATACTATCCTGACTATACAAAAAGACAAATCAATTTATGTTGAGATGCAAGCCATGACAATCAGGACATATAGATATAGGTTTGATTTTGATTACCGAGATGTCAGAAGGAAATTACAAAAGGGTCATCATCACAAGTACTGTTTTGAGGACATATGGGCTGATTGCAGAGATGAAGAAGCCATTCACAAAATGGATTATTACAGGTTGACTGTACAACAGATCAAAGATCTTGGTATCGCTGACCTACTAGAGGATTTCACAGATCCTGGCGATATCATGAGTGTTGTCTATGATGAACAAGAAATATCCTAGAGGTCGTTGCCTGCAATTCAATGGTCCAGAAAGGAAAGTGTTAGCATTAGGGAAAGATTGGCACCAATTTTGTCTAACACTACAAAATGGTTACACAAGCATGGTTTTGAAATGAAAAATTTCAGAACAGATTTAGAAGGAGAGGAATCTGAAGCAAAAGCTCGCTGACAACAAGAACTCTGCATGAAAGAAAAATCTATAGCTCTTCCCACTTCTTCATGAAGAGGCCCAAGGATCAAGTTCATTGTCAGTAAGAAGGATACATTGTCCATCTCGAAAAGAGAAACTACAAAATCTAAACCATCTTGCCCTAGAGGAAAAGGGGTCATTTCTGAAGAGATAGATTCTGATGAAGAAGGAGATTCCAATGATCAATCCACTGAAGAAGAAGTTTCAATAGAAGAAAACTCTAATGAAGAAGATGAAGAAGAGTCTGAAGGTGATTCTAAAGGTGAACCAGAGTCATAAAGAAAAGAGGGTGATCAATAGGAACCCAAGCACGATGAAGAAAGAACTACGTCTCCATCTGAGAATGTAGTTGAGGACTTCATAGAAAATCATACCCTGTGACTTCAAATGTTCCTCATACACCTCCAAATCCAAACACTCCTCCACCACTTGTTCCTACATCACCTATTCCTACCACTGTCATACCCGCAGTGAGTGTTTCACCTACCCTTGCAGTGTCAACTATACTTGATACTCCATCAGTGATAAGTATACAAACGGTTGACATTTTATCCAACCCTCCATCATCTATTCCTAACCTGTCATTGCCATCATATGATATCACTTCAGAAATTGATTTTTATCAGTTCATGAATGAATCAATGCACAATTAGCTCAATGTGCAAACTATAGGAGCAGTTATGACAAACACTGAGCCCATTGTCACAATACCAGTTGCTACTTCAGAAGACACAGTGACAAGAGAGTTGACAGTTAATCCAAAAGCTCGTACTACCTCTCTTCCCCCTTGGTTGATATCTCAAGTGTTGAAGCAAAAGAAGCAGATGATTTCCCCAAAAGAGCTTGACCTTGAAGAGATAGTCCCTCCAAAAGCTAAAGGGAAGAAAAAGGAAAAGGTGTACTCATGGTTGAATGTTGACAAAACTAGTCATAAGTATGTAGAAATTGGCATGCCACCTCATGAAGAAGGAGACGTCAACATGGATGATTACATAGTGACAAGGGTCCAACTTGGAAAACTTACAAACGAAAGTGCAAAAGTACATGCACAGGTGACTTTGGATATTTTAGTTGGAAGATTGGATAAAATGGAGCAAGCTTGTAATATGTACACATAGAGGGCAGAGCATTATGCCAATGTTGTGAGGAGACTTGTAGGATCTACAAGCAATGCACAAACGTTAGCAATGGTAAGTGTTGAGGACCCAACTGTCAAGAAAGCTGAGAAATTCGCCTCCAAAGGCAGGGTGTTGTATGATTTCATCAAAAGGATCATAAAACACGGCTCTCAAATTATAATTGTCATAGATGAAAAAGATACTTGAATAGCCAAACTCAAAACAGAGCTTCACAAGGAGGAGAGTGTACTTTCCCAAGAACGCAAAGAGATGGAAAAATGCCTGTTGTGGTGGTTGCAAATGAAATAGGGAAAGCTTAGTAAATTGGTGGAAGCCGGTGTAATTCCCGACAAAGGAAAATATATAGAGGTAAGAGAATATTTGAAGCACTGTATTCATGTGTTCGAGTCTCTTACAGAAGATCTCCACCAAGTACAGGAAGATGTTGAAGGGCATCATGTGATTCTCGAAAGAGGAATCAAGGAGTTACTAGGACAGCTTCATGAGGAGAATTGTATCTTCTTGTCGGCCACAAAACTATCCCAGATTTTCAAGGAAGCCATCATGAAGTTGATTGATAGTACATAATTTTTAGAAGCCTCTCTGTATGTCATTTGTGATACAAGGCTTACATTGGATAACCTTAAAATGCATCTTGATAGGTGCAAGAAGGTTCACTCATCTTCCATGAGATTGATCACGAGGATTCACACCACTGTGGATTACACCATTGGTCCAAATGAGAAGTTCACACAAGAAACTGGGATGAAGTATGAAGACTTCCGCACCCAAGCAAGGAACCATGAAGATTCTTGATTTCCCAGTGTTTGAATTTTTGGTGCTTTCCCTTATGCATCTTTTAAATAGTTTTTGACATCTTAAATGTCATTTCTCGAAATGTAATAACACCAAGTCTAAGATGTAATCTTTTGAAAACAAATTACACTTTGAATTTGGTTGAAGTTAGATGAGATTTTCCTTAATTAGCTCACCTAACTTTCTTAATTTTTCTCAATTAGATTCCTAATTTTGCTCATCCCTCTTTCTATAAATGTGAGGGATTCCTATTTTATTGTTTGTCCTTTAGTATTTTGCAACGAAGTGCTGCCCTTTTTGAAGCAGAATTGTGAAACTTTGTGTTCATGCTTTGTGAATGAAATCTAATTAATAAAGAAGAAGATTGCAAACTAGACTTTGTGTTGGATTCGATAGTCTTGTGAATTGATCTCATTTGGTGGTGATTAGTAAATGATATCTGAAGGACTATAAGTAATTCATGTAAACTTTGTGTTACATCTTTTATTTGGATTTATATTTGTGTTTGGTTAACTATTGTTGAATGATCTACAAGACTTTGTGCTTGTAATTGTTCATGCTATTGGGATACTTTTGTTGAATGATCAACAAGAATTTTTGCTTGTAATCGTTCATGTTGTTTGAGAAATTGTTGTATCTAAGAAGACTTTGTGCTTCTAATGCAACAAACGATACATCTTTCACAGATCCACCATTGAAAAAGCTACGGAATGACTTTGTGCCTTCATGAGCTTTCCCTTTTCTTTTACTTGTTTATTGTTAATCACTTCTGGTATCTCTACGCTTTGCTTTGACAAGATAGAGGTATTGGCATTACTGCTTGTTGATCATTTAAAGTTATTGAGAATTGAGAACTTCCAACAGTGAAGCAGTGTAAACATCTTCTCTGAAAAAAGAGAGAAGGATGAATGTGACACACCCCCTCACTTCGTAAGCATTGTGTACATTGTGTAATTACTTTATTTGTTTTACTATAGCTTCTATCAATAGTAAGAAGGGCACCTCCCCTTTCTAAGAGGAGATATTTATATCTCACATAGTTGTGGCTAAAGTCCTAGTTGTGTAATCTATTGAAAAGTTGATTACATAATTTTCACCCAACAATGTTGTAATTAGAAGATATATATGACACTTGAAAAAAATCACATAATGAGATTTATATATTGATGTTAGAGGGAATATAATAACATTTCTATATATGTAAATATAAAATCATGATTTATATTGCATTGTTATTGTGCATTCGTGGTATTATAAAATTATGCATGATGAGATTTATAAGTTGAAACTTATGAGACAAGGGTTTGAAGGTGGATAAGAGAGATAAATAATGCATTTTATAAATGTTTAGAATGTCAAGTGTCAATATGTTTAAGATAAGAGGAATTCACTAGGATTAAGGCTATAAGAAAATTAGAGAAACACAATGGGAGACATCCATGGGTTTGAAAATAATATTATAATTATATTCATAATATGGTCAAATTGACTACTTTATCCATATTTTAAAAAACTAATAAATGTTAGTGAAGATTAAATTCTATTTGATATGATATAAATCATAAATTTTACATTAGTTACATACCTAGTAACCGCTAACAAAGACTTAATTCCATGTCACATCTTATGTTTGTTTACAATCCTAAATCACAACTACATTAAGAAATATAAAATTTTCATACTTATTTCATGTCACATTTTTAAGATAGTGGATTCAATTCATAATGTAAAAATGGGATAAAACTAGGACCCAAACCCTTCTACACAACAATATTAATATAACAAGAGTAATCATTATCATGAAATATTAGACTTAAAAAAGAGTGCAAAAAACCAACAAAATAGAAAGAAACTAGCAATCAAATAACATAATACTAGGACCAAAGAACAACTAATGTCTACTAGCTATATTCTATAGGCCACTAGCTACTTACCATTCTTTACATAATAATTCAATCTTATCTTCAAAGCTAACCTCCTTAGTATCACTAGCTTGAATTTACTTGTACCTCCATTATTACCTTTGGTTCTAGCTTTGGTTCTTTTAGTTGGGTCCTCATGCAAGGTAACACCTATTCTTTTGTGCAATTCACCCTACAACACATAGAGACTAGCAGTAGTATTTAAATAATAGTCTCTCTACTCATAGTTAGAATTTTTGAAATATTATTTTTTTATGTTTTCTTGATTCTCATGAATTTTGTGGAATTTGGATTCCAAGTTTTCCCACTTACTGAAAGTGGTAACAAATTTCTTGACATCAAACTAAATCACATCATCAATCTACTTTCTTTTATATTTTTTTTCTTGGTTGAACACAAATTTCTCTAGGTCCTATTGTCTTATATTAAAGGTGAACATCTATGCTAAAAACCATTTCATTACATTTTTTGAGATCAAAACCATCTTGGAGGTTCTTAATTTTTCTTAATACTCGAAAAATTTGTGTAGTTTGTATTAATTTGAACTATTCAAGGGATTAGTGTTGAGAGGTGCCAATATTGTAGGTCAAAAGGCTTGGCTACTAGGAGGCATAATTGTAGGTTAGAGGGATTGGGTAAAGAGGGATCCATCATTTGGGTCAAAGAGCTTGGATGTCAGGGGAAGCTATCATTATGCTAGGGGAGCTATCACTATAGGTAATTTTGGAGTTGAGACCTCAACCCTACAACTCCCAAGAAACACCTGCAATCAAATACCAGTCACAAAAAATAGAGAAACAATGCTATGGAGGCCAATATTTGATTGATCCAAAAAAGCAATGAATCATTATGATTGTGAAAAATAAAATTGCAGTATTAAAGAATCCTTATAAAAGGAAAAGAAAGAGAAAGAAAACCTAGAGAAATCCTAGGTGATGATAAAAATAGATCATGACATGTGTTCTCATCCTATGACTTGAGAAAAATAAAATCACATTACCTAAGTAAGCTTAAGTACTAGAGTGAAAAGGGACCTAAGTTATTAAACAATTAATTAGTTAAATACCCTTTTACTCTAACACACCCCTTAAGTGAAACTTAGGGAGAAGCTAAAATATCTAAATGTGAATACAAAAAATGCAAGCAATGGGTCTCAATAACTAAGGTCTTATGAGGTACCCATGTACAAATGAAAAAAGTCTCTCATAACCGAAGTAAGGGATAAAACCTCATGGGAAAAAATCTTCTCCAAAAGAGATAAATACAAGATGAAGGACTAAGAAGCCTCCAAAACAATGTCCCAAAAGAATAGGAACATGAAGAATAGAGTTGAAGCATGCAAAAGCTATAAATAATTGTCTAAAGATCATTGCTATAGTGTTAAAATGAAGAACCTCCTCTAGAATTAGGATGAAGATCGGGATCAAGAAGAAAAAATCTACATGAGTGCCCCAATAACACTACTCAAACAATGATTAGGTGAAAAACACGAAAAAAAATATGATAGCTAAATATAGAGTTGGGACATAAATTAGTATGGGAAATCCCAATGGCACTACTCAACCAATGAAAAGAAAATTACAAGTCAAAAATACATGTGCTAATAGTCTAAAGAAATTGGTCAATTGAGGATGGAAAGTCACCTCCACAAAATAGGCATACAATATTATTTATATCGTAAGTGCTCCATCTCACGAAATGCATGGGTAACCAATTAGTACGTCCACTTAGTACATAGGAACAAAAACTAGATACATAGCTCACTCTAAAGAAACCAAGGAAGCATTAGCACCAAAAATTTGAAAGCCCCCCACAATGATGACAAGGGAGAGGCATGATAGGTCCACTAAATTGAGTCACCACGTGTAGTGCATAAAGGAGAAGAATAACACCTGAAATCATACATAATAGTACTTACAATTGAAAAAGTGTGTGCAAACCAAGGCACACAAACATGAAGGTAGAAAAGTTTTTATTGCGAATAAGAAGGCATACATAACAGACCTAACATGACACTTTATAAACGAGTGAGTAAAAAGTAAGGCACAACATAATGTGAAAATCCCCAAAAAAACATACATAGGAGTTTCACTTTATTTTAGTGTATCTACAAATGGAAAAGTACATTCAAATAATGCTAATGCCTAGAAAGGACAAAAAGTTGGAAATACATGTTAAATAGCTCAAAAGAAGTCATCTTATGCAAACAAAAGTTTTCTAAGTGCCAAAATACCCAAGCAATCAACCAAAATGTGAAAAATGACAAATTGAATAAATTGCACCTAGGAAAATACTAGAAAAAGTGCATGCATAGCTATGAATAGATCTAAAAGAGCTTTCCAACATTGTAAGAATTACACAATATGAAGGAATTGATTTAAATATATAAGCTTTGGAGTAAAAAATGAACATCTAAATTTGATAAGTGATAAAATGGACCAAAAATAGAATATGGGAAAATACCTACACCAATAGAAGGTGCTTAAAACCAAATCTTCATGGGAAGGCATCATTATGCTAGGGGATCCAATACTATGGATTTCTTTAACCAAAACTTGCTCTTTTTTTGGGTTTGCATCTAGGATGCTTAAATAACTTGTTTGATTAGATTCCAAGGGTTCTTAATCAAGATTTGTTTTCCTTTAACATTGATAAGGTTAAAGGGCATAACAGCTTCAACAATAGGTTGGGTCACAATATTAACAATTAGATCCCCAATGGGGTTAACTTTCTCATTACATGAAGCTCTCTAAGGGCCTTTTGTTTAGGTTGATTTAATTTTGCAATGGGGGAGGGATTATGGTCAAGTATGGGGGGATAGGGACAAGATTGATGATTCTAGGTATAAAGTAGGCACCAAGGTTTTGAAAATTTTAAATATATTAGCTAGTAAATAAGGTCTTGATGGAGCAGTAGGGAGGACTTACACAAAAGGACACATACAATTAATTTATACGAGGAACTATACAAAAGAATATAAAAGCCATTTTTCTATTGTGTATGCAGTGGTTTAATAAAGAAAAGGGTATGAATAGAAGTGCTTGTACTTACCTTTGAGGTTGAAGTAGCATATGAGAACCTTGAAAACATCCTTCTAGGGACTAGGGAGGTCCCCTTTGTGGAAGCGATTTTTGTACCTTGAAACTTTATCCCCTTTCTTTATGTATTATCCATGAATTATTGGTCCCTACTTTTATGGTCATTGGAATTTTGAAACCTTCCATCTTCAAACCTATAGCAAAAGAAAAATGTTCTTCAAACACAATGAATGATAATCTCCTAACATAAACAATATTGCTCTTCCAATTGACGGTGAATTCATGAGAAATATCTTCATCACACCCATTAATGGCCTCAACATAAGGGGTGAGCCCACCTTTGTAAAAAACAATGGTATTTTTACAAAAATTATCACAAGAAGTTGACTCAATACTAAGAAGGTCTCCCCTCATTGTTGTATTCCTTCTGGTTCTTAGGATAAAAAGGGCCAAATTTTGGTTAATAGTTTTTATTCTTTGAGGGAGGTTAATAGGAGGTGGGACATAATTTACCAACATGTTCCCTACAATAATTTTAAACATACATTGTAAATTGAATTAGGATTAATTTTGAGTTCCTCCATATGAATGTCCCTTATATGCTAATAGCTCCTTCCCATGGCTAGTGTAGGATTAATAATTCATCCGCCTTCATTGGATAGGATTTGGATGATAGTTTGGGGTAAGGTACACCTTGAATTCCATTGCATGATTTATTTGGTTGTACATCCCATTATCAATATAGTTCACTATAATATTCTTCTCCTTGAATATGTGGCTTAGTTTAGCATGGTTAAATTGATTTAGGATTTCTTTTTCCTTGTAAATTATGTCCTTATAAGACCAATGGGAAGTGTATATATTACTTAACTTACTAATTATATTCTTAGAGTCTCCAACCATTATATTGCTACATGTTGGTATGTGGTGGCTGATCATGCTAATTTTTTTCCCTTTTGCACGTCAAGGGGTCGGTAGATAATTTTTTGTTAATAAAAAAATGAAAAATGACTTTGTAAAATGCTAATTATAGAAGCTTCCAAAAAGCTTGTTATAAGCAGTTGGGATGTAAGTTGTGGTATGGTATTCACGAGATTGTAATATGTTTTGCATTGGATAATAAAATCATTTTATGGTTGAGTTTCTATGGATGTAGCCCGTATTGGGTGAACCGCGCTAAAATTTTGTGTTGATCTCTTTTGTGTTATTCTTCTTTGTTATTTCTAGGTTATTTACGCTGCATACGATTGTTAATGTTTATTGCTCTAATTTTCCCGAACCCTAACACTACACCCATGTTCACAAAAAAGCATGATGTGAGTGAGAGTATCCTTTGCTTCCACATAGTTACTATTTTAAACACTTAGGTTATTAGTGAAAGACAATATGAATTATCCATTATTGTTCCACAATACTCCATCTCCTCTTGTAGGACTAGGGTTACACTTGGAATATCCATTGAAATTTAGATTGACTCAATGAATATCTAGGGGAGACCAAGTAGTCAATTTTCTTTGTTGAGTTTTTTTGAGATTCATATTGCCCATGCTTATTTTAATGCTTCAATTGTAAGAATATTCTTTTCTAAAGATTTTTAAGTAGATTTAAGTCTTTTTATTTTAGTGACCTCTATTTTCAAATGTATATTTTGACAGATATTGGAGGCCAACACTTTCTAATTTCTCTAAATATCTTATTATTTCTTTCTTTCCACACATCAAAAAAATTGCAAGAGGGAAAGACTTCATATTTATTTTATCGTAGGGTTCTTGAATGGGGAAGAACAACTAGAAATAATTATTCTTTATCATTATGCCAAACCCATGGAATACAAAACTTCATTAGGATAATTTCTTTACATTCAAAGTGTAGCTACATTAAAGGAACAAGTGATCAATGAAATCTTCCTCTCTCTTGCACAAGGTGCTTGATAAAATTTAAACCCTATTTTTTCATGTTATTAATAGTAAGAATTTTTTCATGACAAATAGTGCACCAAAAAAAATGGGAATGAGATTGTGATTCAAAATTAGGTCCCATTTTAATTCAAATGTTTGATTACCAATAATAACCTATGTCTAGTCTTGACATAATACACACCAAATGGGTTATCCTTCCCTATAAGTTCATCTAGTCTTTCGAATTGAACAAAAATAAAAGGTTTAGTTTTGGAATTTATATCATCCATGGCCTCATTATCATTAATACTTGAGATGTTGGAAGAACATTTCTATGTTTTTGAACTCCCATTATGTAGCCAATAGTCCTTGAATTTTATTCCAAATATTCTACTTGATTACTCCTCAAGTCTCACAAAAGGATATGAAATTTCAAGAGGAGCTTGAGTTATCCACCTATCTTCCTAGAATCTAATGTTTTTACCATATCCCACCAACCGTTTTGATCCCAAACTTAGCGGGTGACAAGATTTGACAATAATAACATATTGAGAGAAATATTTTTTCAAATTTTTTCTTGTAACAAAGTGGCTATAGCAAGAAACATAGTATCATCAATAAGTTATTGATGGGAACATTGGTTGAGACCAAAGGCTAGAGAAAACCCTTTAATGATGCTTCTATTTATATTTGACTTGATATTTCTTCTTAGAGCTTCAACAAGAATAATGAATAAATAAGTGGAGAGGGGGCATTTGTATCTTATCCCTCCCTTAGCAATAAATTGAACATTTAAAGACTTGTCAATTATAACTAAAAACACTGGAGTGGTGTAGTATCCTTTTGATACATTATTTTATCTTGAAAACCAAAATTTATTGTTGGGAAAAGGTGTGTTGTACACCTTGCATTATGTATTTAATGTAATTATTCTTGGGGCCACTTAATGTTGCATGTAACATTGGGACATAAGTTAAGTTGCTAAAATGTAATTATTTAATATTGGGGAAAATAATAAATAAAGTACCCAATATTAAATAAGGGGACATGGTTTGTAATATCATAGTTATTGTCACATAGTTTTGTGTAATACTACTTAGCGGTTTTGTGGGAGCTTGCTTCTATAAAAGCAACCACAAAGGTAGTTATTGTGAGATGCAATTTTGCATGATTAGCTCTGGTTAGCATTTGTGAGGGTTTGAAGCATGACACATGATGTGTGGTTGCATGCTTGTTTGCATGGATTGCTTGGAGAGAGCTTGTTACTTCAATGGTGTTCATGGAGACTCAAAAGATGTATTGTAATATTTATTGCTGAATAATACATGAGAGATGGATGCTTTTGGAGGCTGGGCTTTTTCCCTCTTTAGGGTTTTCCCAAGGTATAACTTGTGTCATATTTTCATGGGTATGTTGTCTATTCTCTTGCATGTGGATTCTGAATACTTAGATGCATAGATTTCTTTATGGGTTATGTGGAAATTGTCTTTAATTGGCTGCAAGTTTCCAACATTTATAAGAATCTTTGACAAGAAGATCCAATTGACGTTATCATAAGCCTTTAATATGTCAAGTTTCAAATCTATGGTTTCTTTTTTTTCTCTTATCCATAGAGTGAATGGTTTCTTAGAAAATGCTAACAAAATCCAAAATTTTCCTCCTTGGGATAAATCCATTTTGGTCAGGGTGAATGATACTATCAAGGAATGAATGAATTCTTAGTACAATAATTTCAAAATTATTTTTTTAATAGTGTTTCATAAACTAATGGTCTTGAAATTCTCTAATTTATTGGCCCCAATCTACTTAGTGTTGAGGAATAGGAAAGTGCAATTAATTTCTTTGAGGAATTTTCAAGAGGAAAAAATTATGGGCAACTTTAATGGCATTCCTACCAACAATATCCTAGTAAGTTTGGAAGAAATCTAGGGGAGATCTATAAGGACCCAATTCTTTTAGGGTTCAAATGATAAAATGAATATAACCTCATCATTAATGACTTCTCTACCAAGACTTTCCAAATCTATAGTAGTGACAACTTGTAGTAGGTCCTCAACCAAAATGGTGTTAGAGGTAGTTGTAATTGAGAATAGAGTGGAAGAAACATACTCTATCTACATGGATATCCTTTTGTTATAAAGTTTTGGTTCCATGATTCAAGATTATTTCACAAACTCTCTTTTTCTTTGTATGTTTAAGGATTTACATATGAAATAATTTTGAGTTCTAATCCCTAGTTTAAAGCCATCTTATCCTTGATTTTTGTTTCTATAAAGTTTTCACTTTAACTATGCAATTTTGGAGATTACTTAAATCTCCCTTTTCCTTAGAGGATTCCTCATTAGTTCCCTTTTTATCAATTTCTTGCTAAATTTTCAACAACTTCTCTTCAATCTCCTTTTTCTTCTCAAAAATATTCATAAGAAATTTATATTCTAGTCCCTTAAGTACTTTCTTTTCTTTTGTTATAAAATTTAAATTTGATGAGTCCCTCAAACCTCTTCATTCCACCAATTTTTAATCAATTTTTTTAATTCAAGATGCAAAATCCATATAATCTTGAGTCTGATATTATGGTTTCCTATAAATATCCCCATGTCCAAACTTAATAATATAGGGGGTATTATTATAGTCTACTCTTACAAGATACTTGAGACAATTTGTTCAAAAAATATAATTAGAAGAGATAACAAATTTTTCTAACTTGACTTATAAGTTTGATACCAACTCTTTTATTGGACCATTTGAAAAAAAAGTTTCTAATTTAATGTCCATGAAGTCACCATTAACAATAAATTCATCATATTCACTCATGTTGTTAGAATAGTCCATGGTTCCTCCCATTTTTTTAAATAGATAGTATGGAGTTGAAATACTCCACCACCATCCATTTAAAGTTAAGAAAGTTTTTGATGAAACTAGTATGGTTGTTCCAATAGATAATCTATTGTTTTTGGTATTCAAAACATATATATTAAAAAGGGTCCATATATCTATAAAAAAATTGTATGTTTGAAAATAATGTTTAATCAATTTTATAAGATAAGAAAGTACCATCCAATAGAGTGGAGTTCCACAAAGTAATGATACTACCATAAGCCCCATTTGTGCCAACAACTTCAAAGACTTCCCTAGGTTAGATAAAATATTTAATATTTTAAACGTATTTCATCAACATTTTGGATTCTTGGAGAAGAATAATATAATGCTTATTATCCTTAAGAAAAATATTAATAGTAACTCATGTTTTAGGGCTATTAAGCCCTTGAATTTTTTAGCTCATGGTCAATATTTTTTCACCACCTAGATCATGTATGTTGGCTTATTTCCATTTTTCACATCCCTCATATTTTATTTTACTGTGATTTCTTTGTTGAATCTCGTCCCTAGCCTAGAATCTTATCTAACATCAACATTTTTCCTTTGATCTTTACCTTGTAGAGAGGATTTATCCTTACCTAAAATAAAGGTGGAAGGAGAGGATAAGAAAGAGGGATTAGGGAAAGCATCGTAAAACAAGGATGGGAGAGAATTGGGGTAGCATCCTTAATCATAGGGGAAATAGAACCAAAAAAGAGGAGGGGATATCCTCTACCAATAAAACCTCATTAAAGGTATTGATAGGTCTAGAGAGACAAATTTCACCAAATGGGAAAAATTAAGGGGGAAGGTACCACTCCCAAATATTTTCCAACTAATCAAATTGTCTAATAGACTACAAACCTAAAGGGGCAATAAAATCTACCTAGAACTAGGGGGATTTCACTAGTTACTAAAGACATATCTAGGGGTGGATCCAATAGAGAAACTAGGGTAGGAGTTGGACTAGAGTCAAGCATAGAATCCTTAGTAGATTTTTTATTTTATTTTAAAAGATGGGAGATTATTAATTCTATTAACCTTCCTCTATAAGGGACAAACATTAAATTGATGACCATTCTTTGAACAATTTTGGCAATAAGAGTCAAGTTATTGTAAATAATACTTTTGTGTCCATTTTCCTTGTTTAGATTCCAAAATAATGGAGTTAGGGAAGGTATTTCCAAACTCCACATTCACACACCATATTGGGAAGACCATTATAGTCATGTTCTTTGAAACTTTATCTAGCTTTAAGAACTAATGAAAAAAGTTGGCTATTCCAACAATAATATTTAATCCCAATATCCTTGGGCTAGACTTGAGAGACAAGACTAGGTGGGTGCCATAAAGGATAGATCTACTTTAGGTTTGAAACTTGAATTCCACTTATAAAGTGATAAGTCAGATTCACCAAGGAACCATGTTTCATTCACTTAGACATGCATGAAATCCTCAGTAGGAGAAATAGTGAACTAAAAATGGATTTTGGGTAAAGCACATACCTCCACATTGTCTTTAGTTTTCCATATTTTTGAAGCCCATTTTTAAACCATATCAATGTTAGGCCTATTCCGAAAAAAATTCTAATCAAAGTATAATCCATCATAGAAATCATATTTTCAATACTCTCATCAATAATCACTAGATAAACCCCACCATGGGTAAATAAAATTTTGAAATGTCCTCATTAGGGTAGTGGTAAATAAAAATGGATTAAAGGGTGATGTACAACTAACTTTTGGAGTCACATGAGCCACTAGGATTAACCAAAATTATGGGTAGATCCCTTGAGAACACAAGGGGAGAACCACAATTAAGGACCCCACCAACATGGCTAATAGAGGTAGCATCATAAGATTCTTGTGAAAAACCAAGAGACAACAACTTAAATTTTCTTTTAAAGCTTCCATCTCTTGTGATGAAGAAAAATAAAATGTTGAAATTTTATCGCAAGCATATACATTTGTATACAATGAAGGTAGGAAAAATAGTTATTGGAAATACTCTAGAATGCTGAACTTTAATTCTTTAGATCATTAAAATGTACTTGACAACTTTAGGATTAGAAGGAAACATACATTTCTAAGTCATTACAATTTTATATGATGAATGCATTCAATGTTTACAATGAATTTGATATGAAGTAACTTTGAAGGAAATAAAATCAAATGAGTACATAACACAAAGATACAACATAAAACTAAATGTTTTACCTTTGATTGATTTTATTTCTTCAATTGAGTTGAAAAGGAGTGCACCCAATTCTCCACGTGATTTGATATTTTTGATGTGTTGATGGGTGGATTGTAGTTTCTTATTTAGACCAAGAATATGATGTTAGGATTAGGATGGTAGATCAAGATAATGACAAGATAATTATAACATAGAAGTATATGCCTAAATGGGATAAGATGCCTTCAAGTTATATATTTTCCATGAGGAAGATCAAGGGACAAGATTCAATGTATAGTGGATGGCTAGGATTTAAAGGAGATGAAGGCATGGATTAAAGGCTTTGCCATGTAACAAGTATCACAAGAGGGATAGATATGTAAGAGCTAGGAATTCTCACACATGTGTGAGCACACCAATCGTAAGGAATAAGGTGGCTTGTGAAAGAGAAAAATGAGAGAGTTAGGGTGGATACATATGTGTGAGGAACATTCTCACACATGTGTGAGAAAGGATTAGGGTAGCTAGGTATGCTCACACATGTGGGAGCATGAGGGACGGAGGGAGGCTTGCCAAGCAATGGCGAGTTTAGATTTCAATCCATGTACATGAATTTAATGATTAAGATAAATGGACAAGGATTGAGGATAACATGGATTTAAATATTGGATGAAATGTTAATGAATATTAACAAGCCTAAATCAATTAATTAAGTAGGTATTAAGTAATTGATTTAGTTGGAGGGTTTGGGAGATACAATTATAATTAAATAAATATAAATTTATTTAATTAGGGGTGAGGGATAAAGGTGAAGGATGGATTAATAAGACAATTAAAATTATTTTTTTAATTGGCTAGGATAGGGTAAAGTCAAATGTGATCAAGTATGGATAATTTTAGGTGTCTAAAGTTTTCCTCTCTTTGATATGGCATCATGAATATAAGAAGAATTTTATTAAAGAAGAATAAAACATTGTGGGTAGAAAGGGATGAGGATTATTGGTATGATGCCCCATTCATTGGAAGAATGTGAAAGGATGATAAGGAGGGAGTTTGACATGCCACCTTAAGAGGATAGGTGGGTTTGAAGAACATGGGTGAGATCTCAAAAGGATGTAAGGACTAAAGGATAGAAGGAGAAACTAGAGAAGGATGGATGGGGATTAGGGAAATGAATATGATGGATGATATTTATGTTACAATGTTATAAGTATCCTTGATTTGATATTGTACTTGAAATTATACATCAAGGTATAAGGAACTAGAGTGACAATGTGTCAAATACATGATCAAAAATTCAAATGAAAAAATATGCATTATGACACAATGATATGGAAGACCATGATTCCCCTACAAAAATATTGTGCAAAGACCATGTCAAATGCAAACTATAATAATACACACAAGTAACAAGTAAACATGCACAACAAGCCAACAACAAGATTGCACCCTAGTCAAGTTGAAAACTAATTGATTGATGAATGGATTGATGATGATGAGGATAAAAAAGTTAACAATAAGAATAATTTATACCCCAAGGACTGGGAAGGACATATCCTTATTATGATAATTGGATTAAATTATCAATGGATTGCTAGTTTTGATAAAGATTGATGGATGCTTTGGAATGATGTGCTAGATTGCATAATTGGATTGCATGAATTAGGATTAATTGTATTTGGATGGAATGATTTTGAATGTTTGTATTGGAGGTATTAAGGGAGTATAAATGAATTGGATGGGATGGGATGGGATTAGGGATAAGGAAATAAAATGGATATGATGGATAGGATATGGGAATGGATGGGAATCAATAACAAGGGAGAACCAAGGCTTGGGACAAGGATGAAATTATGGAGGGATTGTGTATGTAGAAGATAGGGGTATTGAGTGGATGAATGATGATATGAGATAAAAAGATATTAGATGTATAGCATAGGAGGATGAAAATCCAAGGACTATGTTGCAAAGGAATGAAATGCCCCACATTATCTATGTAGTTCCATGGAGGATGGAAGTTGGTAGAGGATGCATGATATGGGAAGATGGTATGCAAGGGGGTGGATAGTAGAGAAATTAAGGTTTGTATTTTCTAAATAATGCATGGATATTTTTTCCACTAGTATTTGTCAAGATCAAAGGTAGAATTGGGTAGGATGGGAGGAATAAGGTAGGACAAGGGATATGGGATGAAGGATAATGGAGGATGTGGATAAGATGTGGTAGGTAGGATAGCATGGGTGAAGCTTTCTCCCAAGTGTAGAGTGCAAGAGGATGGGGGATTAAATATTATTATTTCTTTCTATTTTTTCACCATGGCAATTGTCCAATACGACATGAAAAATGATTTTTACCATTAGACGAATTATATCTCTTTACTTTTTTTCTTTTTCTTTTTAAATTTTTTGATTTTCTAGATTTTTGGAATAGTATGGATGGAGATGGATGAGGATAAGTGGATTTTGAAGATAGTGGATGAGTGATTTAGAGATTGAGTAAGGAATCAAGCTTCTAGTTCCATGAATGACATCCCCTGATAAAGTACTACCAATTGGAGGTATGCTCATAAATGTTGATAAAATAATGACAAGAGGGAAAATGGATGGGAGTATGAGGGAATGAGAATCTATGCAAAGGATTGTATGAAAGGAATGAAATGATGGAAAATGGATGTTGGAAGGCTTGTGAATGAGTGGATTAGGTTGTTTTCAAGACCATCATTGACACACACCTTGAGGGGTGGTGTAGTTGTAGAGTAGCAGATTTTGAATTTTGAGATTTAGATGGATGAGTGGAGGTGGATTTTGGGATATAGGTACCTAAAATAGATTCAGGAGAGGGAAAATTCTTAGATGGAGCATTGGAGGAATTTGAGTGGACGAAGCTTGTGGAGTAGCAAGTTTGGATGCCAATTTGGATTGCACCTTGGGATGCATTGCTCCTTTTGTTTACTTGGGAATCCACATGGTTTTTGTATGTGGCTTTTTTCATGGGAATTTGCAGTCTTTTGGGTTTATCTTACTTTTGGATCAAATTTATCTTTTCTTTAGTATATATTTTTGATTGGACATGGTAAACTTTGTATTTGTGTGTATTTTTGGCTTTATGTACTTTAAAGTTGGCATCCAAATTGATTCCAATACAAATGGTAGGGGTGTATGGGGATTGATGCAGAGCCAAGGTGAAGAATAATCAAAACAAGGCCAATATCAATCCAAAACAACGAACTCTTCCTTGGAACACCTTCAATCTGCTAAGCATCAACTCACCCTCAAGGAGTCTTATTCCTCCAATTTGCAAAAAAACTACAAATATCCACCAAGACCCTGCCAAAGCCTTCAACATGCATCTAGCGACAAGTTAGATCACTTGAAAACATTCTTCAACTTAGATTCACTGAAAAACATCAAAACACTCTAATTTGTTCATGCTTCCCTAGTAGTAGTGGGAAACCAGTTTTTGAGTCCTTTCTCACAAGTTTTCAAAATCACCTGCAAAACTAAGGGTGGATTAAGATGCCATTTTCCCTGCTACACAACATGATTCAAAACCAAGGGTGAATTCTTCAGACCAACATTGACTTCCAATAGACCAACCATGAGGAAGGCTACACTATTAGGCCTGTTTTACAAACAAAGTGCCTTCTAAACACCTTCCTTCTGCAAAAATCCTTCAAAAAGTCAATGTATAAGTATCAAAACTCCAAATTATCCAATTTTTTTTTGTTGCCATAAGGATTCTATATGGCTGTTCCACTAAACCCTCCTTTAACAAGCAAAATAGCTAGGGTTTTTCAAAAACCACACTACAGGGTCTTCCCAGTCAAAAGAAAAGCATCAAAAACCTTTGTTTGGGTCTGCACAGACCTTCCACATCATCACAAACTCGATTGCAACTTCTGTTCTCAAAACCCTAACATAGAACCTCCATTTTCATGACAAAAATTCACTTTTCAGCCTAGGGTAACATCACCCAGCCCTATAAAAACCTTTCCATGATTAAAATAAAGCATGAAAAATTAAAACAACATGGTACAGGCCTTTCCTCCGAATCACAGGGCATCGCAGTAGGAGGAAAGGCTCCATCTTTAAATTAAAATGAAACTCAGACCCTGCTGGTCTGTACAGGCAGAACAAGAAACAATGGGGTTTTCCTTTCACACAGTTAATCAAAAGAGCCTCAAAAAAAGAAAGAATAGTATATTAAAACATGCCACCACAATATTTATAAATTTAAAATCATTGAGGGCCTCTCTTGGGCTGTACACAGGAAGAAAGAGACCAAGAACTCAGGAAAATGCTTGGAAACTCACACTTGAACGTTGAAAACAGAGCAAAGATTCCTCAAAAGCATTTCATTAACCTTTATTCGGGATTTCCAGGTTTTTTTATACAATTTCAAATCATAACAACCTTCCCCAACGCCTACACCCACCTTTTAACCACCAAGACCTTCATTAAGCCTAAAAGTGCGAATATTGACAATTGGTTCCCAAATAAGCATCATTATGAAATTGTGTTCGTTCAAAACATCTAAGACCACTTAAATACGTTTAATTTATCCCTAATACAACTTCTAGACTCCTTCTTGCATTCCCATGTACATATTAAATAATTTTCCTTCATGGCAATATTGATAATTGTTTGAGACAAGAGTGCATTTTGCATATTTGACCACCTTAACCCACAAATTCCCTAAATACATGCAAGATTGGTCTATTTAGACCTTATCCCCAATAACAAAAATAATAAAGCACCTAAAAACTCTAAGACTCACCAAACTTATTAAGACAAATTGTCACCAAGGTGGACTTTGAAATATGGTTGTAGGTGCCCCTGCACCATACAACCCCCCTAAAAGAAACTCATGTCCCATGAGTGGAGGTTGATACCAACCCCACCATCCACCATATATCCTCCTTGGATCAATAATCTTCACCCACTGGTTTAGGTCTTGCATCCCAAACTGTCTTCAACATGGAGTTGTGTTTGCACTTGCACATGACTGTGTTTGCATAATCAGACCTGAGGTCTGCTCTTTCTTCATTCTTGGTGCAGAATCCACTTGTCTGCTATCACCTGTACCTACGCACAAACTATTGGCAGTAGTCTTTTGAATTGACTGCCCTTTCTTCTCATGTACATGCCTGCAATTGTCCTTTCTGCCCTGTTCTGCCTGTCCTTTAATCCCTGTCATCACTCCTGTCCTCACTGCCCCTTTAGCATCTTGTGTCATTGTCCTAACAGGCTTTTCACTCACTATACCTGCAATTTTCATTTGTCTCACACCCTTACCTGCAAAAATAGGACATTCAATGCTTCCTACCATCACACTATCATGCAAACTCACTGTCATTGCCTTCTTTACCCCTGTTTCAAACCTCATACCTACTGCCCCCGCATTAGCAGACCTAGGACTGATTACATGATCAGATTTCTTGTCGTCCTTTACAACATTCAGGGGCTCTTTCCTACCACACATTATGACCTTTTCCTTACCTTCCCATCTTCTACCCAAGGAGTCAAAACAAACCTTTGTCTATCTTTCAAGATTGTGTACTTATTTGTTTTCCCATCATAGATGGCACTCCTATCATACTGCCATGGTCTTCCAATGAGTATGTGACAACAGTCCATTGGCAAAATATCACAAAGAACACTGTTCTTATACTCACCTATTTGAAAATCTACCATTGCTTGCTCATTCACTAACAATGATTGACCATTACTTATCCAAGACCACATCAATAATGGTACCATCCAAATTGATGGTAAAAAGAAAAATTTGAGAAATTTTTTCGCCAAACCTAATAGTCAATTGCAAATTTACATTGATCCATTTCCATCTCATTCTATAAGTATGATCACATCTGATCATTTATCTTCCAACCCTAATCCATCTGAGTATGTGAATGTGGTTTCATTTACTCGTGTTCCTCCTCTAGGTCATGTGAATGCAACACTTGATAGTACATTCACACCATGTGACTTTCCTCTAAACAAGGAGCCCTCACCATTGTATATATTAGCTTGTTTCAATGATAATGTAACTGTGTTATGGTTGAACCTACAAGTTGGGTCGATATTATCATAGAGGAGAATCTTTTAATAAATAACTTACACAAGGAGAAATGCGAAGATTCATAGACCACTCTCTACACACATGGTGGTCTTTGTGTCCCACCAATTGGTTCCATCTCTTTTTGTTGGACCTAAAACCTTGAAAGTACCATTTTTCGTGATACCATAGTCTGACCTATTCAAAGTGAGACTAGGCATTCCATGGCTAGTCTCCATGAATTCAGTGAATTTGTTTCTCTCCTTCCTACTTCATTATTTCAGTGTATCTACTTTAGTCTTTGTATGTTAGTTTTCTTCTTGTTATTGTCATTTCTGTTATTTCAAAGAATTATGTTAGTTTACTTAAATAGTCATATTTTAGTTCTTGAGTTGTCAGTAGTTTCAGTGAGCTTGTTCTATTTTTTATATGAGACAACAACACGTTGCAGGGACGCCCGTGCTTTGCATTGTCATCCTTTGGCCAAGAGCTAGCCGACTTTCTCTAGAGACCTTTGAAGTCTTCTCTTCCGAATTATGATGTTTGTTTCCCAAAATCTTTCCTAAAATATAAGTTATAATCAAAACTCTCTTTCTCTCCCTTTTTCTATCCTTTATCACCTGAGCTTTTCCTTTGAGGTAGTTGAGGACCATTTGCTCCCTGTAGACTCTTCACCGTCCTAGAGACTTAGGAGTAGTAAATCTCCTCCTCTACAATGATTCTAACAAAACAAAAGGTTCATTTAAGAGTAAATTTCACTAATTACACTCAAATGAATCATGACATTTAAATCTACTTAAAGCTACATTGATTCTTATTTTCTAAAATATCAATCTAAAATATAAAAGATAAAAGAAACTAACTAAGATTCTTAAATGAAATAGACTAGTGGAAGTATTTATTGATAGAAAACTAACTAAAGAAATGAAAATATAGGTAATGAGGAACTTGGGGTTGAAATATAGAATTCAATGGAAAGGATTCCAACACATTAAGATAACATCCATGCATATCATTTTCATTCATACAAATAGCAAACAAAAGAATTCCTAGAAAATACAAAAATATGACCTTTTCATTTAGCTAACCTGCAAGACTAGAAACAAAAAATATGCTAGGAAATAATAGATAATGAAAATGTACAGATACAAACTAAATAATAAGATTTAAATGAGAGAAATAAATAAAAAAAGCACTTGCAAACCTCTGTGTGGTTGATTACTCTCAATAAACCTATAGCTATAATGAAACAAGAAAATTATTATGGTTGTTTAGGGTTTTGCCTTAGTCAAACCATCACTTTGATATTTCTACCTCCACAAAAAACCAAAATAGAGAAATATACATAAAATAGTGTGTATGCTCCTATCCCAAGTGTATCTAGGAATGGTTAGAGTTGTTATGTGCAATAGTGACACTAGTAGTATCAATTGAAAAAAATCCCTTTGATAATGATACAAAAATATTTCAGTAGCTATGATGAATGGTAATGATCATGACTAATAAAGAATGATCATGATTGATAATGTATAGCGTGATTTCTACTGCAAAGAATAAAAAATACAACTTTCCCATATGGTCATTATTTTAATCATTTAGATACAAAATGTCATGAATGAGATGAATTGTACAAGTTGTTCTTATTTGATTAGTAGAATGGTAGCTTAATTTTTTTTCTCTTATTCATTTGATGAATAGTGTACAAACAACAATACCACAAAAATATTTTATTAGCTATAATGAATGATAATGAATTATCATTATTGACAATATATAAACAAAAATGATAAATGGTTTCTAATGGATGGCTAAGACTTGAAGGAGATGAAGGAATGGATTAAAGGATGATCCTTGTGACAAGAGTCACAAGAGTGATAAATGTGTAAGATATAGGTGTACTCACACATGTGTGAGTACACCATGTATAAGGAATGGTATGGTTTGTGAAAGATACAAGTGAGAGAGGTAGGGATCCTACTTTATGACATGCGTAAGAGGTAGAGGGGATAATTTATGACATGTGTAAGAGGTAGGGTGGCTAAATATGTGTGAGGAGAATTATCAAACATGTGTGAGAAAAATAAAGGGTAGGTAAGTATGCTCACACATGTGGGAGCATGAGGGAGGTGGGGACACTTATCAATTGATGGAATATTTAGCTTTTGATCCATGTAGATGGGTTTAATGGATATGATTAAATGAAAAAGGATTGAGGATCATGTAGATTTAAATTTGGAGGAATTGGTAATGAAGATTAATTAGCCTAAATCAATTAATTAAGTAGGTATCCATTATTTGGTTTAGTTGGAGGATTTGTAAGATAAGGTTAGACCTAATTAAATATAAGTAAATTTAATTTAATTAAGGGCGAGAGATAAATGCGAAGGATGAATCTGTTAATTAAATAAGTAATAATTATTTATAATTGGCTAGGATAGGGTAGAGTCAAATATACCGGTATGGATAATTTTAGGTGTCTACAACCTTCTATTCTTATAAAGGCTAAATAAAAACTAGGTCCCAAGGTACATCTAAAATTATAAATAAAATAGTGAGTGTATTCTCCTATCCCAAGTGTGTCTGGGAATGGTTGGAGTTGTCATGTGCAATAATGAAACTACAATGAAAGAAAAAGGGATGTGATAATCCCAAGGTGCACACAAGAGAAGAAATGCTTGCAATAATAAAAAGAACAATATTACCTAAGAGGCTTGAGAAGGACAAAGAGATTAGGTGAGATGTAGATGATGATGTGAGAGTGCTATGTGAGAGCCAAGAGAGAGAACTTGTCCAAATAAAAAGATAGATTCAAAAAGAGAGGGAACATGAAGAGACTAACAAGTTGTTTAGATTTTTCATGAAATATTTTCATTGACCTAAGAAGGAAATAAGTAGAAAAATGCTTAGAAAGACCTTCAAATAATGAATTTTTGTAGGGCACTAGTGTGATGCATGGACATCCATGCAAAATGATCTAATGTCTAGACAATTTATGTTCACAAATGGTGATAAAAAAGAAGAGCATAGGGATAACACAAAAGTGACAACAAAAAGGTGACCACGAGAAAGGGGGAGTATGAACCTCCAGGAGAAAAAGGTTGATGGAAGGGCTAAAATGAGCCTACAAAAATACTAAGGGAATGGACACCCAAGTGGAAACAAAACATAAGTGTGAAATTGCAAGGGTATGCAATTTATGACACTAAAAAAAATCACATAATAATATTTAAAGCTAAAACAAGAAGACATAGTAGGAAAAAATAGTAAAATGATCATAATTTTACTTCCCCTAATTAATATGAAAATTATATTCCAAAACATGCATAGATGGTCATAAGTTGTATTCAAAACATGGAGAAGTCCAACCAAGCTAGAGTAAGGAATGCTTGATCCCCTTCAACACATTTTTCCATTTTTATATTCTAACATATAGTTTATCGAACAAACCAAAGCCCAACACCCCTTTCTCAAACTAGTCTAATTGGAAGGATTAATAGCTTCTAAGTCATAAAAATTTAAAATTTATTAATCTTAATGAATTTATCAAACCATGAACTAAGTGGTCAATCTAAATCAGGATCTCTATACAACTTTGATTGTATATTTGATCTAAACTAAAAAAATGTGTAGCTTAAACTAGGATTGTGAAATTTGATTTTTATGGTTGTTTATGAATTTTGAGTGTTGAATATTAGGAGTATAAAATTAACTATTTGTTTAAATTTGAGCTAATGATCCATTTTTTAATAATTTGATTTAATCTAATGTATATAATTCTAGCTTCAATTCATGTTTAATTTTATCCCATTTTATGTTGTAATTTTTTAAATGTGTAGATCACATTAGACATGGAGAACCAAATTATCACAACCCTACTAGGTTGCAAACGAAAAAGACCAAAATGCCTATATATATAGTTATTTATTTCCATAATAATTTAATTTCTATGGTGCCAGGCAATGTTTAAACTTATTAGGCTTTAAAATTGTGAAAGAGACCATACTAAAGTTTATTGTTTGTTAAGGAGTTTAACTTATTCTATATTTTCATAAAGGATAATCAATTTTACAATATTATGTTTAATGTTAAATAGATTAATTAAATAATTTAATACTACACAACATCTAGCAAAAGCCTCATAACACATTATTTTAAAGAAAACAAAATCTAAAGAGGTATAATATTTATTCATGATTAAACAAGTACTAAACAAATTATATCAACCATAATTTATATGAAATTTAAATAACAATATCAAACCATCTTCCATTTAAAATAATTTAATAGCATAACAAAATTCCTTTTTATAACATGTACAAAGATTATTTATTTTTCCATTTATAGTGATATACAATACAACTTAATTATCTTTCCCAATTATAATCACACACCTACAACAATAGAATCATGATAGAGAGAAATAAAATAGTGTGTGTTCTTATTATAAGTGCATCTAGAAATAAGAGTAGTGATAAATTAAAGTGAATGAGAAAGGGATATGAAGATCCCAAGGTGACCAAGGGCACAAGAAAAAGAATAATATTAATTGATAAGCTTGAGGAATCCAAGAGAGAAAGAGAGCTTGAGAGAACATTGTAAATTTTTTTAGTGTTGTAGAGAGTTTTTTGTGAGCTTGAGAATGCAAGAGAGAGCCAATATAGAGAAAGAGTTGTAAAAATGAAAGACTGGATTAGAAATAAGAAGAGGGCTAGAGGAAGAGACCAACGGTCCATTTAGAATCATTCTAAGCTATTTTCATTGACCTAGGAAAGTGACAAGTGGAATTTTTTTTGTAAACAGCCTTCAAATGAGAAATTATCATGGAACACTAGCATGAAGCATGAATGTTTGTGCTAAGTGCTATTGTCTAGATAATTTACATTTGAACAAGAAGAACATAGGGTTAACATAAAGGTGACACAAAACAAAGTAACCACAAGAAAGGAGGCATCAACACCTTGAAGAGGAAAAAAGCTTATGCGGGGGTTGAAAAGAGCCTACACAAATACTAAGGGAATGGACACCAAAGTGGACACAAAACATATGTGAAACTGCAAGGTTATGCAATTTATGACATTACAGTTAGCTAGAATTTTTTTAATTTTTTTTTCACTTTCTAAGTTATCCAAACATGCCACTCCATCAAAATCCACACACATAAAACCAAAATTCTTCTCAACTCACCTTTTTATAAAGTAATATGAATAATTTGTGAACCAAAATTCCCCTTCATTAACTTTAGTTGGGAATCCTATTACCACTTAGTGGATGTGATCACAACATTGGGATGTTCCACATGTCTATATTTCCTCACTTCTAATCCATAATTCTTTTGGGAAGCATTAGGTATTGTTGAGTGGACTCGATAATAGAGGAAGACCATAATTCCTTGTTGATAAATCATACTTGGGACCTTACGCCCTTTTCAAGGGAAGAATACTTGTTTGATGCTTGAGTGGATCTATCGAGCCAAATATGTTTCAAATAGATTTTTTAATAAGTTCAAATCTCACCTTGTGGCCAAATGTTTCTCATAGGTAGTTGGTATTGATTGTACCAAGTCCTTCACTCCCATTGCTAAGATCTATTCCATTAACTTGACACTTTCTATTGTTGCCTCTCAAGGTTGCGTAGTGTATTAGCTAGATGTAAAGAGTGCCTTTCTTCATGTGGATCTTCATGACGAGATATACATGGAGCAATTGCAAGGTTCAATTAAGGATTCTTCATTAGTTTACACGTTACATAAGTCTCTCTATGGCTTTAAATAGATCCCTTGGACTCGGTATGCCAATATAGACTCCTTTCTTCTCTTGATCCTAAATTCTTAAGATGTCACTTGTATCCAAATATTTAAATTCTATGGTAGGATGATTCTCTATTATTACTAGTTCTCTATGTTGATGATCTCATCAATACAACTTATACTTCATTCATTATTTTCAAACTTAAGTATGCTCTATAAGACATGCTTGCCATGATAAACTTAGGCTTGTGGCATTTTTTCTTGGGATCAAGATCTTAGCTTCTTTTGAGATCATAGTTTTCTTTTTGGATTGCTCTTTCACAACCTAAATATGCCCTTTACCTCCTTGCATAGTTTCACATGGTTGAGTGTGAGCCTACACCATCTCCCTTTCTAACTAACGTCAAGCTTGAGGCTAACTATTCCAATCTATTGGTTGATGACACATTGTGTTGTCAATGTGTTAGTAATCTCATCTACTTACTCACACTCATCCAAATATCTTACATATAGTTAGCATAGTTTCCTAGTTGGGGAGCCTCATGAGCTTTGAATTGGAAAGTTGGCAAATACATCTATTATTATGTTCATGACACACATATTGTGATTCACTATACTACAACTATTGGTTAAACTTGGTTGGACACATGAATTTAAATTTGACAAACAATCTTGAAGATTACAAGTTTATTAAACTAGCTATAGATTTCATCTTTGGCTTTGGCCCCATTTGTTAGTAGAACATGAAGTAGCATGTTACTTCTCTTTCTTCTATTGAGGCTAAGTATCAAAGGGCAAACAATACCATCATTGAGATTATTTAACTTCAAAACATTTTTATCGAATTTGACATTCCTTTTAAAATGGACAATCATTTTCTATGACAACTAGAGTATCTTTACCATCAAGATATAGAAAAACCCAAATCATCATCATCAATATCCATGTGCACATCATGGAGCTCATTTAAGAGCAAAGCATTAACTTACAATGTTATCTATTTTGGAGCTGATCACAAAATCTTCCATCTCTTACAATATTATTCTATTTATTTTAAAGCAGATCACAAACATTTTCATCATCTACAGACTTTAGTGGGGTGCAAAACTCTTATTTTGCGGGCGGGCTGGAAGGGAGAGCATTTTTAAGATTGCCCAGAGATTCGATTAGATTGGTATTACGTTCTCCAACAAGTTGCATCGTATGATGCGATTCTTGTAATTCAAATTCGGCCTTAAAAAATTCCTTCTGCATCTTTTCTAAAAGCATGGAGAGATCTTTCCTGATTAGCTCGGCCCGTGTGCATAGTGAGGTAGGCTTTTAAGAGGAGCTGTGATGTTTTTAGATTACTGAAACGTTATCATCCTTCAATATGTAACCGCTGGGTGTCTTCCACTAGTAATGTTTCTTTGGTTTTGAAAGCTGGCACTCCTCAACAGATTATCTTTGAAGGTTTTCATTCACTTAAACTTGTTTTCGAAAGGGTATTAAAGACGTAAATGAAAATGTTCCCAGGCCTATCACTGGCAATGTCTTTGTGGTAGACGAAGACTGCATAACGCTGCACATTTTCCGCACTCCAATTACAATCATAAAATGTTAGTGCCATCCGCAACTCATCTCAATGTCACAGAATTATGTTGAAGGAGGCGCTGCACATTCTCCTTACTATACACAACCCCCCTGAAGGCTACCCTACATGTTTCAATTATTCCATACCTGCGTTCTCAAAAACACGCTTTCACAAGGGAAAGAAATCCACTCTATCATCGCTCACAGCCGATTTTCATTTGCTACACGCATAACTTTTCATAATAAGATTATTTACTTGTATGTAAAGTGCGGAAGTTTGGTTGATGCCCGTAAAGTGTTTGATCACATGAAAGAACGAGACACCGTCTCATGGAATACGATTATTGCAGCATACAGAAGACATGGGTATCCTCACGAGGCAGTCACACTTTTTCACCATATGCAACAAGCAGGTCTACAACCAAACCGGTTTACATTTGCCAGCATACTCCCAGCCTGCGCCAAAATGGGTAATTTGGAACAGGGTATGGATATCCATAAAAGCATAGCGGATAGTGAAATTTTGTCAGATGTTGTAGTTGCAACTGCCCTCGTAGACATGTATGCAAAATGTGGAAGCACGGACAAGGCACAGGAATTGTTTGACAGAATGCCTCAAAGAAATGTATTCTCATGGACTGCAATGATTGCAGGATATGCACAAAATGGATTTTTTGAAAAGGCTTTAGAAACTTTCAAGCAAATGCAATTGGCAGGTGTAAAGCCAAATTCCACAACCTTTGCCACCATCCTCCCTGCCTGTGCCAAACTGGGGGCTTTGGAACAGGGTATGGACATCCATCAAAGCATGAAGGATATAGGAGTTTTTTCAGATGTTGTAGCTGCAAATTCCCTGGTAGACATGTATGCAAAATGTGGAAGCATAAGCAAGGCACGTGAACTGTTTGACGAAATGCCTCAAAGAAATGTGGTCTCATGGAATGCAATGATTGCAGGTTACACGCAAAATGGTATTCTTGACGAAGCTTTAAGGCTTTTCAATGAAATGCCTGAACGAAATGTGATCTCATGGAATGTGATTATTGCAGGATATGAGCAAAATGGATTTGTTGAGAAGGCCTTAGAAACATTCAAGCAAATGCAATTGGCAGGTGTAAAGCCAGACACCACAACCTTTGCCAGCGTCCTTCCAGCCTGTGCGAAAATGGGAGCTTTGGAGCAGGGTATAGACATCCACCAAAGCATAAAGGATAAAGGAATTTTATCGGATATTGTAGTTGCAACTGCCCTCGTAGACATGTATGCAAAATGTGGAAGCATAGACAAAGCACGTGTACTGTTTGACAAAATGACTCAAAAAAATGTGGTCTCATGGACTGCAATGATTGCAGGATATGCACAGAATGGATTCGTTGAAAAGGCTTTAGAAACTTTCAAGCAAATGCAATTGGTAGGTGTGAAACCAAATTCCACAACCTTTGCCAGCATCCTTCCTGCATGTGCCAAAATGGGAGCTTTGGAACAGGGTATGGACATCCATCAAAGCATTAAGGATAGACAAATTTTGTCAGATGTTGTAGTTGCAACTGCCCTGGTAGACATGTATGCAAAATGTGGAAGCATGGAGAAGGCACGTGAACTGTTTGACAAAATGCCTCAAAGAAATGTGGTTTCATGGAATGCCATGATTGCGGGATATGCGCAAAATGGATTTTGTAAGGATGCTCTGAAAATCTTTGAATTAATGAAGTACTCTGGAACATATCCTGACATTGTAAGCTTTGCTTGTGTTTTATGGGCATGCAGCCATGGGGGTTTAGTGGATGAGGGCTGTACATACTTCAATCATATGAGTAACCCTTATTGCATAACACCTACAGTTGATCATTATGTGTGCATGGTTGACCTTATTGCCCGTGCAGGCTATCTTGAGGACACCCTAAACTTTATTATTAAGATGCCGGTTAAACCTTTGGTGGTTGTGTGGATGTGTTTTCTTGGTGCCTGTAGATCACATATGAATATAAGCTTAGGAGTATTTACGGCGACACTGCTTTTTGATTTGGATCCTAAAAATGCTGCAACTTATGTTCTTCTCTCAAACATTTATGCAGAAGTGGGCAGGTGGGGTGAGGGTCAAATAGTAAGGAGATTGATGAGAGATAGAGGACTTAAAAAGATCCCTGGATGTAGTTGGATTGAAGGCCATAAAATGGTACATACTTTTTATGCAGGAGACAGGTCACATCCACAGACACAGGAGATCTATGCAAAGTTGGAGAAATTGGCTTGGGAGATGAAGGCAGCAGGGTATTTTTCAGATTCAAGACATTTACTTAATGATGTGGAAGAGGAGGAAAAAGAATTATTTCTTTGCTATCATAGTGAAAAGTTGGCAATTGCATTTGGTTTGTTAAACATGCCTACTGGAAAAACTATTCGAGTTGTTAAGAACCTTCGAGTATGTGCTAATTGCCACACTGCAACAAAATTTATCTCCAAGATTGCTGCAAGAGATATTGTTGTGAGGGATGCAAACCGTTTCCATCATTTCAAACAAGGACAATGTTCTTGCGGAGATTATTGGTGATGTTAAATGAAGCAATCTGAATCACTATAATAGTGTGCCCCTGCCAGACCTGCAGTAATAATCAAGGGACAAGGTTTTATTTTCAGTTTCTAGAAAGTATTTTGTTTTTGTTTTGGGTATTTGGCAATCTAGATCATGTTGTTGGTTTTGTAAAAATAGATGCATAAAGTGCAATACAGATCATTGCTTATATACATTATTAGGCTATCTGTCAAAGAACTATTTTATGATAACATGAATGTTTCATTGAATTGTTTTCATGAAACCTGCATATGTATGAAATGAAAGGATGGAGGAGGTGGGGAATGGGTAAAACATAAAAAGGTGAGGAAAACTTCAAGTAAATGGAAGATGCTCAACCAACAAGAAATGAAAGAGGATGGTGGGTTCATAATTATCTTTGTCATTTTGTATAGTTCTTTTGCTTGGATTAATTGTATTATCTTTTACCTATATCAGGTTAAAAATTTGAAATTATTTACACATTTCAGGTTCACTGTGATAAAAGGTGAGGAACACTTTAAGTAAATGAAAAGATGCACAACCAACAAGAAATGAGAGAGGTAATTACCTTTGCCATTTTGTATAGTTCTTTTGTTTGAATTAATTTATATTATCTTTTGCTATATAATTTTAACCATTTGAGATTAAATTACACATTTTAGGTTCAATGTGATAAAAGGTGAGGAACACTTCAAGTAAATGGAAAGATGCTCAAACCGCAAGAAATGAGAGAGGGTGGTGGGTTCATAAATACCTTGCCATTTTGTATAGTTCATTCATTTGGATTAGTTGTATTATCTTTTGCCTATATCAGGTTAACCAATTGATATTAAATTACACATTTTAGATTCAGTTTAATTTTATATTTGTATGTAGACTTTGTCTCTTTTATGGTTATATATTTTTAATGTTGTTTCACATCCCTTTGTTTGTTGAGATAGTTAATAGATTTGTGAATTTTAATTTAATTTGACTGCATTTTGTTTGGTTTTAATTACAAATAGATTATTATAATTTATATATGAAGAAGTTAAAAGAAATATAATTGTATGTGTTGTAATTAGTGAATATACACGACACTTGAAAAACTCACATAATGAGAATTATAGGTTGATGTTAAACATAAAAGAATAGCATTTATATGTAAAAATAAAATAAACAATGTATTTTGCATTGTAATCGGGCATTCATAGTATTACAACATTGTGCATGATGAGATTCTACTAATGAGACGAGGATTTGAAGTTGGTTGGGAGATAACTAAATAGGGCATTTCATAAGTATTTAGAGTGATAATAAATTTAAAACAAGGGGAACTCAAAAGGATTAGGGAAATTTCATATTTAAAAAAGAGGGAAATATCCACTAAGTTTGAAAATAATATTACATTTATATGATAATATGGTCAAATTGACTACTTTATTCACTTGTGGCAAACCTAACACATAACATTTAAGGTTAAATTCTATTTAATAAGATAATAATTGAATAATATTGAATTAGTGGCATACCTAGCAAATGCTAATGAAGACTAAATTCCATATGCCACATCTAATGTTTGTATACAATCTTTAACCATGACTCTTTTAAGAATCTTGAATTTTGGTATTGTTTAATTCAAAATTTTATAATAGGGGATTCAATTCATAATGTCCAAAGAATTATGAGTCACATGGGTAACAATTTTTGTATAGTCAATCTAACAATGTTTGGATGTTATCATACATGTACATGTTTTCATACAATGGAGACAAGAAAAAATAGTTTTTGGAAATAATCTAGAATGATGAACTTCAATTCTTCACCCCAAGAAAATTTATTTGACAATTATTGTTAGAGTAAATAGGAAAGTCATCTAATAATTAATTAATTATTAGACTCTTTTTACTTTATGCACTTAAGTTGAACTTACAAAATGTTATTTTTTATTAGGTTGTATTTTTTGTCTCATAGCATAGGATAAGGTCACTTGTCATAATCTAATGATATCGTCATCTAGGGTTTGATCTAGGGTTCACTTTTTTTCTTTCCATAAAGATTCATCATTTATTGCAATCATTCATTCAAACTACTGCATTAATATAATTATCAGGTTGTTGAGCAAATGTATCCTTCTTTGATCTCTCTTTGTCACAAGTATTTTGCTTGAAGGTGATTTTTGGAAGTTGTGGGGTTCATTGTCAACTCCAACATGGTATTAGAGCACAAGATTTATAGGTTCCTATTCAAATTTTGAGAGATCCAATCTTGAGCAAACAATTGATGCATCTTGAAACAAAATAAACCTCGCCATTGTGTCCAGAATGCCCAAAAACCTAAGAATCAACTATTCATTTGCCAAAATATGAATAGGGAAAAATTTAGGTAATTATTTAGGGCACAAAAATTTGAGGCAAAAAAATTCATACAATCATACAAATTTGTACTAGTCCATACGGTTAGTACGTTGTCTGCATCAAACTTGCATAAGAATTGGCATTTGCCCAAAAATTTGACATACTGTGCAAAAAATCAACAATGTAGAAAAACAATGGTGATTTTTTTATTTCCTCATCAATGTCGGCTTGCCAGTTGCTGATGTAGTTTCCTGGCGATGGAATATTTTGTGGTAATATTCTTTGTGGCTTGTTGTCACCTACCACCACTTCATCACTAATCTGCGGTTTTCAACATTGATTCGCCTACTCCAACTACATGCCTTCAATCACTTGGGTGACTTGGGGCTACTGCTCAGATCCAATCCCCTGTGTTGGACCAAGGGCTTATTTTTTAAGCCCCAAACTCTCCTACAACGCAGATTGAGCAAATTTTACAAATCAAGTATAACTTGGATGTATGACCTCTATTTTTGAAAACCATATACCGTTAGAAAGCTAGTTTCAAGCTTGATCCAGTGGTGATGCTCACTTTTTTTAGAATATGTTGCTAGTGATTTTTATTTGCATCTAAAGCCAGATCTTGTTGTTTTCATTGAGAAACTCATAACTTTTGACTCAGATATGAAATTTTTCACAATTCTTGCGGCATACAAAATTTGGTTCAACCCTCTGCATAGATCTCATACTTTTTTTTTCCATAATTTTATCAAGTACTTGTTCTAATTAGATCTTAGGTTTTTTTTATTCTTTTATTGGAAAACATCCAAAAAAAATCTTTTTTTTGGATCAAGGGATTATTTTCTTGTGTTGTGAGGGTTTATACTATTGTCTCTCTTTCAATTTCTATATCAACCATCATGGATTCAACCCACATCACTCACTCACACCATACAATTACTATGGGTCAAAAAAATAAATGGAGATACATCTAAAAAAGGGTTGTATAGGGTGGCCATGGGTACAAAACTTGAACCAACAAGAGTTGCAAAGAAGAGAAAATAGTTTAATAAATGTGATGAGGGTTTTGAGACATTATGCATGTCTTTGTCTCTTGGTCTACTCTTTCACAATGAATCTTGCACTACACCCAATCAAATTTGAACTCAATTGGAGTCCTTGTTTGGGAAGTAGGATACTTTGAGAGGTTTTTAGTTGGAGATTGAACTTATGAGTTTGAATCCTACAAATTTTGACAACATCCAAGACTTCTTCACCAAACTCAAGTCTCTTATATTACAATTGATGCAGTATGGTATTGAGAAATATGATTCCCAATTGATTCTCCATCCTTGTCAAGCTTGGTCCTGATTATTTTGTTTTTGTTTCCACCTTCTATGTGTAAGAGTTATTGATGAACTCGAGCACCCAGGATCACCTGCAAAACCAAGATAAACCTTCCACATGAGAGCAACAAGAGATAAAATGCTGGAATATAATGCAATAACAAAATGATGTTATTATCACACTAAATGATACAATATGCCTCAACTCTCCCTTGAATTGACTGAGTTAATATGAACTCATCTAGACTAGATAGGAGGGAGAGGTGAGTGCATAATATATAGCAGAATATGGGCAAATAATTCCAAGAGGGGCAATAACTCCCAAATAACCAAATTAGGTGGGAGTTATGCCTACTTGGAAAATTCCAAACATGTGGCATAACCTACTCAAAAAGAGACAAATGAGTGGTTGTGTGAGGTGGCATATAAGGCCAAAAGAGGGTGTGAATCTCAACCACCCAAGTGTGAGTGGGAGCAACACATGTAATCGATGGATTACGCCACGTGTCTTCACATGAACCACATCTCCTATAACCTAAGGTATGCTTAATAATGTGTAGGAAAAATAATATTAAAAAACCTACACTAACACCCCCCTTAAGCATAGCTTAGGTGGGTGAAACGATGAAACAATGCAAAGATGGGTCCCAACTACAAGGCCATGTTAGGTACCCATGTACAATGATGAAACCTCTCAAAATATGAGAAAGAAAAAACCCATAGGACAAAGCTCCCCCAAGAGAGAAGAAGAGAGACCATATAGTCCCCAAATATAGAATCTCCTGCATTGTTGGTGAATGCTCCACACAAGAAGCTGAAGTTGATCCATGATCGCCAAAAAATATTCCTCCCCTTAGGAAGAAAGAAAACCAAGGATGTATGTAGGATATCTTCCCATTCCTGAAAGGAATATGAAGGAAGAATAATGAAAATATATGATGTCTCTGAACTTTGCTTAGGTGTCCCCATGTCAATGCTGAAAGTTGTCACCATCAAATCAGGTGGTCTAGGCCACACTGCATAAGATGACAATCCAGAACCTAGTGGAGATGGATGTAGAACAAAATTTGAAGACAAAAATATCTCCTCTGAAGACAAAGGTGTCTTCTCCAAATGCCGCTCAATAGTGGCCACAATGATGTCAAGCTATGAAGAATGATCATGTGGGTAAAGAATAAGAGGGTCAAAAGGTTCCCCCTCAACATCTGAAGAAGACGAAGCAACTTCATCAAAGAGAAGATGAATACTATCAATAATGTCTTCCAAATCTGCAATATGAGACTCCACGAACAAGTCTGAAATCCTTGTCAAGAAGCCATCACAAGTAGCCAAGTCTGAAAGACAATATATGTCCTGCAACACTAAATCACAAGGAGCCAAAAATGTTGGATCACGAGCATCCTCAGGTACAACAGTAGATGAAGGAGATGAGATCTTAGTGCATGTCATGTGAATACACCTATCATCCCCCATTATATCTTCAAAACATGATGAAATAGATGACTCTTCCAATGCTGGAATAGAAGAGCCCTCGGCCTCAAGATATTAACTCATAGATGAAGAAGATGAACCCTCTAAATCTGGATTAGGAGCCATAGAAACTGAAGTCTCAATAGATGTCTCTGTAGGAGGAGAAGATTCTATGTCATCAAAACTACCATACCTTTCCCAATCAGAAAGTGTTTTAGCTGTTTTATCATCAATAGGTCGAAACTCTAAAAGTGGAACAAGACAATCCGCAACAGGTTCCTCTGCGAATGGAGGTTCATTCGAGTCTCCATACATCTCCCAAAGTTTGGTCATAAGGTCACGAGGGATCTCAATGCCATCAATAACCATTTGTGTATCAATATCACAACTACAACCAATTACTCCTAGGATATGTTCTGTTTTTAAGTCCCACAAAACTCTCTTCCATTTTGATGAAGGTTTAGGAACCGGTCCATAGAGATAGGGAAAAAGATTAAGCCACCTACAATGTGTTAGGATTCCATCTCGCAAAGACTTAAAGTTCCATCGATTTAACCTTATTATAGTAGGATGTGTTTTGATTCCCATATTAAACTCCTCTACTTTTAGTCACACAATAGACCAATCAAGAGACATAAACCAACAAAGGAAAAAGATTACCCCCCCAAATTACTCAATCATGATCCCCCCAAGAACAATATAATGGTGGCAATTTATAATTAGTGCATTTACAATTCTGGAGTTATTTTCCAGAGTTTTATAATGTCCAATATTGGACCCAAATACTGAAAGTACAAAATAATCTCATAATAAGAGCCTCAAAATAGAACCAATGTGTAGTGCTCGAAAAAATATCAACTTCCAAAAAATGAATCACCTCGATCCGAGGTCATATGTGAAAGTTATAGCCGTTTGAAGTTCCAAAAACAAGAACTGTTCTTCAGATCTGCTGATAAAACTGATTTTCTGGAAAATCTAAATCACTTGAGAAAAAATGGATTACACCACTGTAAAGACTGAAAAATTCTACCCCAAATTAAATTTTTTTTCTCGCAATAAGGAGCTTGTATGACTGAATTATGGCCCTCCAAAGATTGATTGCAAAATAAAAAATGCAATTGGAGAGGGGGTTTGCTAAAATGTTCTGATTTAGTTTCTGCAAAATATATAACCTTTATGCAAAAACTAGAAATGACCCAGATGGTTTTTTTCTGCTGCAAACAAAACCCAATTGGCGGATTTTCTTTAAAATATACAAAAAATGGGGATCTAGTGTAAAATAGACACCTTTAGCAACAAAAAACGACCCCAACAACCAAAAAAAGACATGAAAAGGTAGAATAAGCTACTTAAGACAAGAAAAGGCAGGCTGCAACCTGCAATACTGATTAAAACACTCACAAATCTCTCAAATTTGAGAAGGGGCTTGCAAATCTGACGCTCTGATACCATGTAAGAGTTGTTGATGAACTCGAGCACCCAGGATCACCTGCAAAACCAAGATAAGCCTTCCACATGAGAGCAACAAGAGATAAAATGCTGGAATATAGTGCAATAACAAAATGATGTTATTATCACACACTAAATGATACAATATGCCTCAACTCTCCCTTGAATTGACTGAGTTAATATGAACTCATCTAGACTAGATAGGAGGGAGAGGTGAGTGTAGAATATATAGCAGAATATGGACAAATAATTCCAAGAGGGGCAATAACTCCCAAATAACCAAATTAGGTGGGAGTTATGTGTACTTGGAAAATGCCAAACATGTGGCATAACCTACTCAAAAAGAGACAGATGAATGGTTGTGTGAGGTGGAATATAAGGCCAAAAGAGGGTGTGAAACTCAACCACCCAAGTGTGAGTGGGAGCAACACATGTAATAGATGGATTACGCCACGTGTCCTCACATGAACCACATCTCCTATAACCTAAGGTATGCTTAATAATGTGTAGGAAAAATAATATTAAAAAATCTACACTAACACTATGCTAGTAGAGATGCACTTGGTACCATATTTCCTTTGTTTTCACTTGATTATTTTGCTATATCACTCACTAGAGAGCAGAAAAAAATGGTATAGATGGGCACATTGAAGTCTTCCAAACTACAAGCTCTTATTGCAACACAAAGCACAAAAGACCAAAAGCCTTCAAATAGCAAATACAAGGAAAATAAATCAGGATTCCAAGAACAATGAGCAAGTAGAAGAATCACATTTTCAAGATACCTTTGAGTCCTCTCCCTCTTCTAAGGGGGAATCATCTAAGAAGGAAAGACTGAAGTGTGCATGTGCTAAAATTCAGGACATGATGAGCATCAATGTTATGGAAAGCAGATTGACGAGTTGGAACACCTTCTACAGAAGAATCATATTCAATTGCCTTCAATTTGGTACACTCTCTTCTACTATACCATCACTTGCACAATTTGGGTCAGCTAGTGTGGCATTAATAGCATGTAGGATGAAAGTCCATGCACTCTTTGCATCCACTAGTATTCATTCCAGCCGATGGATTCTTGATTTAGGAGCCTCCCATCACATGGCTTGATCTCTAGGTATGTTCTCTTCATATGAGCCTTGAAGTTCACCACACATTGATGGGAAACAACACTTATATGAGTTTTTATAAGAAAGGATCTATTGATATTAATTATGGCATATTTCATGATGTCCTTTGTCTCCCTTCTTTATCATCCAATCTTTGTTCCATCTATTAGATTGCAGAACATGAGTTAGGGAAGGCAATGAAGTTCACACCTTATTTGGTTCTTATCAAAGACTTGCCGAGTAGATATATTATTAGATTTGAGACAGTTGATCATGCCTCTTGATTGTATGTCTTCTCCCATTTTTCTCTAGATGAGATTGCAGTCCCATTGATTGGTTTACACTCTCATGCATCAAGAGTGGATTATATATTTGAGGAGAAGTTTGGTCACTTGTGGTGGGCTCAATTAATGGCTAGTTTTCCTTTACTATTTTACACTTTTATCATTTCATCTGCCAAGTTTCAAAGACATTACCGAGACCTCATATATCTTTTATATGCCTTTCATACACTTTTAAGCAATTTCAAGTATGTGGAAATGGAAATGAGTTATGTTGATATATGTTTGTATGAATGCATGAATGTCTATGAAATATAGTATGATTCTATGTTTGAATTATGATTGTTAATAATGTGGATACTTTAGGAATGAGACTAACATCTTACAACAAGAAATATTGTTAATCCACAACAATAGGTTTTCCAATCCGTAGCATAAGGATTGTGAATGGTTGTAAGGGAGAAGTCAAAAAAACCAAGGCAGGACAATTTCAAAGGCGAATGAAGGTGATCATTTATTGATCATCCGCGAGTCACCACATCATACTCTTTCTCACCGAATAAGACCACCAGGAGGATTCTATTCTCAATGGGATTGATTTATGACACGTCTATTCTTAGGAACACATCTCTGTCATAGCAGTTAACCGTTAGGCACAAAGTTCTAAATTGGTTTCTCTACTCGTGTTTCATAATTATTGTTTTATGTTTCAAACTAAGTCCTCTTCCTATCTTTGAGGGAGAGTGGATGGTTACTTTACGAGTTTGTTTCAATCTTACAAGAATAAAACTCCTCATAGACCCTATATAGTGGGATCTGTTGCCGAGGAGTAAATCTAGTTGCTAGTAATTGTACTAGTTATTAGTTGATCAAGCTGATAAGTTAGTTTTTATCTGTTATTAGTTGCAACAATAGACATGTGTTATTGAATAAGAAATATTCAATAGATTTTTGTTGGATTGTATGTAAGAGTTTAGTATTTATCCGTAATAGAGGGAATTAGTTTGACATCATGAATTGTTGAGTAAGTAGGTGTTGACAACTTATGTGGAAGAAAAAAATCAAGCAAGGGCCACTTGAGGTATTGCTAATCCACTTCATTTCTTGTTGCTAGATTAAATGGCATATGCATTGTTGAAATTAGTTAAGAAGTAAGTTTCTAGTTATATGCATGTGTAATTCATGAATGCCATTATGTAGTTTTGAATTGAATTTTGTAGCTTCATGTTGGTTTTATACTTTGGAGGAATTAGCTAGATTAGGATACTACAATTTTTAGCACTTGACAGTTACAGTCTTAAGTGTTAGGTACCCATAACATAAGGTAACAATTTAAATTCATTTCCCCCGTTTTGTGAATTAGTAATTCGTTTCACTTTCTAGATTTTGCAGTCTTCTGTACATGTGTAATTGTCTATAATCCATTAATGTAGGATGTGTCTAGAGTCTATGAGTGCATACATTGTGCCAACACTATCTAAAGTTTATGAGTCCTTGGTTGATAATTAAATGCAACCTCTTGTGGAAAATGAACTATTCAATTAAGAATTCATCTTCTGAATTGTGTGTAGATCCAATAAACACAAATTTTATTGGACATTAGAGAGGATCTACATTTTTGGTGCCACTACTTGGGATGGTGCTATGTTCAATATTCTCATGTGTATTTTCAATTCCTTTCAAGCTTTCATAGTTTAGCAAATTTTATTTTCAACATTAGGGTAATTAGGTTTTAGACATCAACAACAACATGAGTTACTAGAATGTGCAGGAACCACTAATCTAAAAGTCGCAACCATTGCATGTAGAGGCAACAAGATTTTCTTAGAAGATTTCTCCCCTTAGCACACGAAGCATTAGAAGATACTAGTGAACACAGTGAGAAGAATGAGGGAAAACCTAAAGAAGAATCATCCCTTACACTAGTACCTACGCAAAGCACAAAGGAGACTTCTCTCATACATATAAGCATCATGGGTGATGCAGCAATAGAAGATCCACCAGAGCATGTAATGTTTGAATTCCCTATTACCAACTAGGAAAGGGTAGTTGTCTTAAATAATATATCTTCTTCAAAACTCCTTATATTCTATGGGTTGGTCTAGAGGACCTAAACACCTTTATTTTTGAGTTTGATGTGCTATTTCGAAGTTATGACTACACCACAGATGCTCACAGATTCAAATTGTTTCCAACCACACTGAAAGATGCTGCTTTGAGATGGTTCATGGGGTTGGGAAGAGATGTTCCCGATTTAAATAGAATGAAAACAAAATTATTGGAGAAATAGCAAGATTATTGAAGAGGTACATATAGAAAGAGGGATGACATCTTTAGGATGTCACAAAAAGATGATGAACTATTTGAAGACTATTGTGAAAGGTTTCAGTTCTACCTCAAGAAATTACATCAAAACAAACTTTCTGATGAATCCGTAAAATTGGTATTCTTAAGGGGAGTTCATGAAGACTGTGTGGATGCCCTCAATCTCATTAGGCCAGGGGATATCTCATAATTAACCTTTGATGATATTTGTAAAGTGTGTAGAAACAATTCCAGGTCTTTTATCAAGAAGACCAAGGGAGATAAGACCTCTTCTATCAACAAATCATCCAATGGATTTTCAAGGGTAGATCTGAGCAATCTTCTATCAAACACGAAGGAGGACATCATTAGCCACCTGACTACCCAATTGGATACCCTCCATATCAAGAAGAAGCAAGAAGAAGCTTAGGCAACCCTCACAGAATATTGCCCACATTGTCGACAGAAGAAGATTAATTTCCAAGTAATAATGCAAACTTCCCAAATTGGAACCCTCAATCTTGGACCAATGTGCAAAAATCACAATGGCTAGTACCCCAAGCCTCCAATTAGAATCAACAACAAGGAACATGACCACCACATAATTACCAAGGACCAAATTATAACCCCAAATGGCTATCCCAACAAAACCAATGGGCACCATAGTGGCAAAGATGCCACTAGTGGAAAAATCAAAATCAAAATTATCAGCAGCGAAAACAACCCTTGTAGCCACAACAACCAACCATAATGCCAAATATAGCTGCACCAACACCACCAAGAGCACCTCAATTGCAAAACAACCTGCACCTAACCCAAATAATAAGCCTTTCCAACAGGGTTATGCTAACAACACCATACAATACCCTACTTATGGGGTTGAGGTGAGTGATGTCCACCTCAGATTAGATAAAATACTATATGGGCCTTCATCTCCTCACATCACAGAGATAATTGATAAGGAACTCTCAAAAAAAACTATGGACAAACAACTTAGGGAACCTAAATCAAATCAGGTCAACCCAACAAACATAAGTCCAAAACCTTCATTCCCTAAGATATTAACAATCTAAAAAATATTTCACAAACTAAAACTGATCTATTGGGAGAACTCAAAGATGTTTTCATTAAGACACCTCTCATTCGGGCAATCAAGGAAGTGCCAATCTATACCAAAATAGTGAGAGAATTATGCCTAAAAAAGTCAGGTAGAAAACATAAGGACCCTTAGACCATGCATGTGTTTAGGACAACTTGTAGATATTATGTTAGGAAACATAGTTGTCCCCAAGTATGCAAACCCTAGGAGCCTTGTTGCGGATGTCAAAATCAATGGCACTCTCATCAAGAATACATTAATTGACCTTGGGGTAGCCATTAATGTAATGAACAAGTAAAAAATGAAGTTATTACAACCAATGGAGCTTAGACCTACACCTACTATGTTACAATTAGCAGATAGGTCTGCAGTGAAACTTGAGGGAATCATAGAAGACTTGGTAATAACATTAGACTCATGAGAATAACTTGCAAAATTTATGGTGTTGCAGCCTAAAACTAATCTTGTAGGATATCCTCTCATCTTAGGGAGACCTTGGTTGGCTACTGCAGATGCCTTCATAGGTTGCAGATCTAGTAACATGATCATTTCCAATGGAAATGTAACCAAGAAACTAGTCATTTATCCACTTACCCAACCACATGTAGACTTAGAGAAAACTATCTAGCCTTCTCTAGATGAGGATGATTAGTACTCATTACAAACATTAATGATTATTGAAGGAAGTCCTATATTAGAAATCCAAGATGAAGAAAAAATGCTTGTAAACATCATGCATAACATTTATGGTAGGGACCCACAACAATATGATTGTTTAACATGCTTGCAGGATCTTGTGCATAATATAATCCTTTCCAATAGATCTAAGTCAATTTCTCAAATTTTCCATACCTTATTGCCACATAACTATACTCTCAATATAGCAAGTCTTGACATAGCATATGTTAAAGCATCATCCTTGACTTTAGAGATTACACTGGGGAAGACATTAAATATAAACAATCAATTGATTGTTGCACAACAATCTTCATTGTTGAATATGCTACAAGCACACATAGCTACATTTGCATGGGATTACCATGATGTCAAAGGAATAGACCTAAACCTATGCATGCGCCAAATTTACATCAATGATGACTATAAACCGATTAGGCAACCTCAGAGGAGAATGAACCCAATAGTTCATGGCATAGTCAAGGCAGAATTACAAAAGTTGTTGGATGCAATATTCATCTTTCCAATCTCTAATAGTCAATAGGTGTCTCCAATAGTAATTGTACCAAACAAGGGAGGGAAATGGAGAGTGTGTTTTGATTACCATGAGTTGAATGCATCAACTAGAAAATACCACTTTCTCCTTCCATTCATTCATCAAGTACTAAATTTATTAGCAAAAAAGTAGTATTTTTCCTTTCTGGATGGGTTCAATGGATATAACCACATTAAGATAGCCCTAGAAGACCAAGACGATACAACCTTTACATGCCCTTTGGGTACGTATGATTACTTTGTCTTTCCATTTGGGCTATGCAATGCACCTGCCGCATTCCAAAGGGCAGTATTGAGCATATTCTCAAACTACTCATGATTTCATGGAAGTTTCCATGGATGACTTTACAACTTATGGGAATACCTATGAAGAAGGACTTGCTATTTTGAAGAAGGTACTACAAAGATATCAAGATCACCACTTCCTTAAGTCATGAGAAATGCTTCATGATGATGACTGGGGGAGTAGTCTTGGGACACTTTGTGTCCAATAAGGGTGTAGACACGTAAAATATATCGATTGACATTGTGCATCTGATCCTGACTACTAACATCGTTTCATCCTAAATCATCCTTCGGTCTAACCATTTAATCAAATTTCCTTATTTGATTAAATTCATCAATTTCCTTCCCTTAATTAAATAAATTATTTTATCTAATTAAGTCACCTCTTCTTCATAATTAAATTATCCATCTGATCTAATTATCCCTATTTAATTAAATAATCAATTTTATTTGATTAAATCTCTAAAGTCTATCTATTTAATTTAAATAAATTAAAACCTTATGTAATTTGATCTAACATCATCTCTTTTAATTAAATAAATCAAAATATTTATTTAATTAATCTCTTATCACATTCTTCTCATTATTTGATTTAAATAAATCCTAAAATCTAAGTCAAATAAGTCACATCACCTAATCTCTTATTAAATTAATTAACCCTTGATTAATTTAATTCTAATTCATGTCCCATCCTCTAGCTTTTCCCACTTGCACATGAAAATAGATTTAATTGATTTATTAAATCCTCTATTTTCCCCAACAAGGCATCTTTTGGAATATTCCTCCAAGTTTGAATTCAAATTCCAAGTTGACATGTACATCCAACAAGGAATTTACTCCATCTTACATGTCTTTTTTGGAGCCAAGTGGCATTTATTGCATTTTCCCTTCCCTCTTGTTTGTCATTTCAACAAATTTGAAATTCAAAAATAGGCATTTATTGGCACAATCCTCAAAACTTGCACATCCTCCATCCACTCATGGGTTGACAAGTGGCATCTTGCCATTGGATGAATGTTAGTCCCACATTGCTCAAATTTGGACATTCATCCATCTTGGCATTCTATAAATAAAGAGCTCATATCCTCATTTTATCATCCACAAATTATGCAAAGTTACCATGCTCAAATATCTATCAAATTTCATCCATCATTCTTGAATCTTAGCTAGGTTATGCAGGTTTTTAGCTTGGAGCACTCTTCAACATCAACAAAGTGGATCAAATCTCTTCATCACATCAATCTTGCATCATAGGAATTGGGAAAGGGCCAATTTTCACATCAAATTGGCACCAATTCTCCCATGGGATCATGAGTTTGCTTGCTTAATTAGGATTCAATCTTTATTTTGTTGTTTTTATTGTGTTCTTCATTGTTTTCCTAATTTGAGCTATGTTAAATGGATTTCATGGGGAATCCTTGTTCTTGCTTGCAATTGATTATCTAATGTGTTTGTTCTCATTGTTTTGCAGGTATTAGGATTAAGGTTCACACAAAGGGAATCCAAGTAGACTCAAATAAAATAGAGGTAATATCAATACTATTTGTGCCTTAAAAATAGAAGGATGTCAGAAGCTTCTTTGGCCATGTTGGCTACTATAGGAGATTTATACAATATTTCAATAAGATTACAACACCATTGCTTGTCCTATTGTCTAAATATGTAGAGTTTGATTGGACACTTTCTTGTCAACATGCATTTGAAGCTTTTAAGAAAACACTAACAAAGACCCCAATATTAAGAGGACCAAATTGGATATTTCCTTTTCATATCCACACTAATGCTTCTGATTTTGTAATTGGAGTTGTGTTAAGAAAAAAGAGGGGAATCTAGAGTATGCTATATACTACATCAATAAGAACTTTCAAGGGGTAGAGCTCAACTACACATTTACTAAAAAAGAGATGTTAGTAGTAGTCCATGCAATCAAAAAATTCAAACACTACATGACAAGGTATTTTGTATTTATCCATACAGACCATACATCAATCAGGTACTTGATGAACAAACTAGTAGTTGGGGGCAGACCTGTGAGATGGTTGTTGCTACTTCAGGAGTTTGATATAACCATAGTAGACAAACTAGGAAAATAAAATGTGGTAGTAGAATTTCTCTCCAGATTGCCAACAAAGTCAACATAGGATATTGTAGATGATTCATTTCCTGATGAGCACTTATTTGCGCTATCTTTGCATAAACCTTGGTATGTAGACATAACCAATTATCTAGTTACAGGGAAAACACCACCACATCTCTCACCTAAATGTGGTAGTAGACTCTCTGTAGATTGGAAACAAAGTTAGCAGAGGATATTGTAGATGATTCATTTTTTGATGAGCACTTATTTGTGCTATCTATACATACACCTTGGTATGCAGACATAACCAATTATCTAGTTTCCTTATTCATGGGTAGTTGGATATTTGTTTTATAGAGGGCTTGATAACATAATGAGAAGGTGGATTAGAGAAGATGAAGTCCATGATATTCTCAAGGCATTTTCATGATGAACCTTGTGGAGGAAATTTTTTAACAAAGAGGACGACTCTTAAGATTTTGACTACCAATTATTATTGGCCAACACTTCATAAGGATGCAATAAAATATACAAGGAGTTGTGATAGATGTTAGAGGATGGGATGACCTACAAAAATAGATGAAATTCCATTACAACCAAAACTAGTCATAGAACCATTTGATAAATGGGGGCTAGATTTTATTGGTCCTATATCTCCAACATCTAATAACAAGGAATACATATTGGTTTGTACTGACTATCTTACAAAATGGGTGGAGGTCAAATTTTTACAATTTTCAAGGGATGGAAATGTTGAAAAATTTCTCTATGAAGATATCTTTACAAGATATGGTGTTCCTAGAGAGATAGCAACATACCAAGGACCACAATTTACCTAAAACTTGATTACTAAATTAGTGCAGGAAAATGAGATCAAGCATAGAAAATATACACCTTATCGCCCTCAAGCAAATGACCAAGTGAAAGTGACTAACAAGGAACTAGAAAATATTTTTACAAAAACAGTGTAGTTACATAGGAAGGATTAGGCAACCAAGTTACTTGAAGCAGTTTGCGCTCACAGGACAACTTGGAAAATAACAATAGGCTTTACACCATATGAATTGGTGTATGGAAAAAAAGGCAGTTATTCCAATAGAATTTGAGTACAAAACTTTGAGGATAGTAGTAAAATTGGGCATGAATATAACTAAATCACAAAAGGAGAGGTTGTGTAACCTCAATGCATTGGATGGGATCCGTATGGAAGCAATACACCACACTGAAATTATGCAGAAAGAGAGGATGCAATGGCATGATCAGTTTATCAAAATGAAGTAGATTAATATAGGTGATTGGACACTACTTTATGATTCAAGGTATAAGGATTACAAAGGAAAACTATAGACCAGATGGCTTGGACCATATGAAATGAAAGCCATATTTTCTAAATGGAGTAGTTTAGTTACAAATTATTGTTGATGTCAAGTTTTTACTACTAGTTAATCACCATGAGTTGAAACTCTATAAGAGTCCATTAGAGAAGGATGATTTCCTACTATCCTTACAACATCAATTTGAACCAACAATACAAAATCCATCAACAAAAGCAAGCACTTCATCAAAAATATTAGTAGATGAGCTACATAGCTCACCTCTTGCTATTTCACAAGTATAATTGTTAACATATAAACCACATGCATACATTTCATAGGTAAAACTCAAAAGTCTTTATTTTCTAATGAACACAAAGAACACAGGGACCTAAAACAACATACCTTGAGGCACACTATTAAGAAGAGACTTGTTTCATTTATCAACCCATAGCACTTGCACATCCATCCTTTCATTCATGCCCATAGCATCTATCATTTACTTTCATTACATGGACCTTAACTTTTCCATCACACATAGCAATCAAATCACCTTTTTTGGATATGTCGTACCATGCATTAACATTCACCTTTCACATCATGTACTTTACAAAACCTTTCATTCATCAAATTCAAATTCATTTTCCATGTGTTCACCTCATGTTGAATTACACTCCACACCACAACTACCTATAGTTCATAGTTGTCACTTCATATCATTTTGAATCATGTTGCATGGCGACACTCAACAACTTCACATGCGCCATACATCATCTCACAACATGTCAACATGTACTCTTTTTATTAATTGCCATAATTAACAATAGAGCTTACTAATTTTGTATATGTTTATCATTCATGCATGCATATCAAATTTACATTTAGAATTTCCACTGCTTATTAATTATCCCTCTTCCATTTTGTACTTGATAATTGAGGAAAATCAACACCTTTAGTTGGGGGAGGGGTATTTAAAGGCCATAATCATTATTTATTTCCATTTTTTTGTCATTCTCAAAGAGGAAATGAAGAGTTGAAAAGCTTAGAAGTAAATAGAGGTATCTAGTACAAAATTGGGTGAATTAGGTGATAGAGCATAACATAACTAGAAAAAAAAGTGAATTCAATTGAGGCATTACAATGGGAGGAGACATAGTGAGGAGATAACCAACAACCCATAATTTGTTTTTGGAGGACATATAGTGTATGTCAATCTTCCAATAGGCTAGTTGGTTCGATTACTTCCTTAGAAACATAATTTAATGAACTGATGACCTAGTAGTTTGCAAGCACTTTGCAAAATGACGAGGAAATTGTTAGGGTTTTGAGAGTGGATGCATCAAAAGATGCCATTGTGGAAGTAGATCAAGGCTTCCAATAAATGGATAAGAGTTTCCAGTAAGGGCAGATGCCATCATAGCTAGAAATGAGTTCTCCTTGTCGGGTGAGAACTTGGATTCTTCTTCTCAAGGTACATATCATTAGGTATTTGAATTGTGATGGTAGACAATCACTATTATATACAATACAATTCAAATTGCTTAGTCACTTATGCCATGGGAGGTAAGTTAATGTTCCAATTTTTCTTTATAATTTGTTGAAGAGAATGTTCTTAGAATATAAGAGGAAAATAAATCAATCAACTTTGTCACATTTCTATTTAGTTACTCTATTGGTTAAAAGAAGCATTAGGGTTCAATTTCCTAATGTGTCTTTGGAGGATTTTCCGAATTGCAACAACATAACCAATATTATTCAAATGCATAATGAAGAAGATAGGGGTCAAGAACAAGAAGCTGAAGAACTTGTTGTGGTTGTTTCTGAGGGAGAAATACCCTTTTTTTCTCTTGCTGCAACACCTACCCGCAAAATGGAGGAACCAAAAGAGTAGGGTTTGAAGGAAACAAGACCTACAACCTTTGATGAGCATGCCACAACTTAAGACAATCCAAAAACCCCAACTTCTAGTAAGAGGCCACTGAAAGCACAAAAAAGAAAGGGTGGGGCTTCTACCTCTACACTTGCAAAGGGGCAGAGAAAGGCCACACCATCAAGAAGGCGATCACATCACCTAAGAAAGAAGAAGCCATGAAGGGAAGGGATAAAAGTAAAAAATAAGATGTTGTAAAAATAGAAACAAAGACTTAGAGGGGGATTCCCCTGACGATGAAATAAAAACACCAATTGTACAACCTTTGTATTTTACCAACACTTCTAACCCTAACTTCTAACCCTAACTTAGAAGAATTTTTTGTTGCCAAAAAGATGTGAAGATCTCTGAAAAGTCTTGTCTTAGAAGGGTTTATGTATATAAAGGGGATAGGAGAAGAAAAATTTTTGGAGAAAGAAGAGGGTATTTTTAGAAGAAAGCAATACAAATAAAGAACTCCAAGAAGTCTTGTAGAGAATTAAACAATTAGAAGACTTATTGAAAACATACAAACAAAAGGACAGTGAGAGGGATGCAAGAATTAGGGAGTTGGAAGAAAGACTCCATAAATTTGAGCATGGATCAAAATTGGAAATATTGGTATAGCTTGCCATGGTGGAAACAAATGGAAAAGATCCAATTCCAAAGAGCTCAATTGGACCTATAAAGACTTCCATTGTACCTATTGCTGTGTCATTAGGTATTGAATTGTGGAAGAGAACACAATAATTTTCCCAAAATTAAAAAGAATGGGAAAAGGAGAAAATTGAAATGATGTCTAATCATGTTAGGATAGTCAAAAAGAAAGAAACAAAGGTGAAGAAATTAAAAGTGAAAATTGAAGAATTGACAAATAAAATTGTGTAGTTGATGAAATGCAGATCGCCTACCAGGGTTTATGCCTTGTTGTTACAAGAAAAGTTTTTATGTTTTCACTTTAATTAGATAATTAGTGATTTACATGTTGCTATGAATTCAAGAATTTTAATTTTTGGAAACTTTCCAGAAGTCCACACTTGAAATGCAAGACCAATTGTGTGAGTTTTATTTGCACAATTTTTTTCTTTCATATGAAACTTCATGGAACCCATTAATTTTTGTGGCGGGTCTCTAGATAAGGGCCTTGGCCTCTTATGTTAGAAATTAAAATCAAAGGAGAAAGATTCTATGGGAATATCATGAGAAAAAGAAATCTCTCCCCTTACAGCTAAGAGAAGAGTCAAAAGACCCTAATGAAGTAGTGGACCAATGGTTAGAATTCATCCAACAGGGGGAGTAAAAGAAAAGATTATGGAATGTAAAGAAAGAAATTATAAGAGAATGAAGGAGCTAGCAGCAGGTACCATTAGAGAAGCCTTTAAATTTTCTCATAGCAGATGAAATGAGCTTGTACCAGAACTCAAGAGGAAGGAACCACACTATATTTACAATTATGCATCAATGATTCACAGGTCACATAAATATATTTCGATTGCAATGTGAAATGGAGCTGCTTGGTTCTCGCTCACCTTCCATCTTCCTATCCTCTTGGTCCCTATACCACATTGGACAAGGAGGGACTGATAGGAAGAGGTAACAACATAAAATAAAAGATTGGAAAAGCTTTCAGATCAACAAGAATACTACTTGAAGTAGGGAAAAGGGGTAGACTATGTGGTATATTTCAGAGAGATGGCCCTGCAATATAACCTTCAACCTTAAAGTTTGTTGAGGAAAAGCAATAGCTTTAGTTGGGGAGAAAATGATGGGCTCAATTAGTGGCTAGTTTTCCTTTATTATTTTATGATTTTTTCATTTCATCTGCCAAGTTTCAAAGACATTACCAAGACCCCATATATCTTTTATATGCCTTTCATATACTTTTAAGCAATTTCAAATATGTGGAAATTGAAATGAGTTATGTTGATATATGTTTGTATGAATGCATGAATTTCTATAGAATGTAGTATGATTCTATGTTTGAATTATGATTGTTAATAATATGGATACCTTAGGAATGAGATTAACATCTTACAACAAGAAGATTGTTAACCCACAACAATAGGTTTTCCAGTCCACAACATAAGGAATATGAATGGTTGCAAGGGAGAGGTCAAAACAACCAAGGCGTAACACTTTCAGAGGGGAATGAAGGTGATCATTTATTGATCAATTGTGAGTCACCACATCATACTCTTTCTCACCAAATAAGACCACCAAGAGGAGTTTATTCTCAGTGAGATTGGTTTATGATGCAATTGTTGTCAAGAACATGTCTCTGTCATAGCAATTAACAATTAGGCACAAAGTTCTAAATTGGTTTCGCTAATCCTATTTCATAATTATTGTTTTCTATTTAAGACTAAGTCCTCTTTCTATCTTTTGGGGAGAGTGGACAATTACTTTATGAGTTTGTTTTCAGTCCTAGGAGAATAAAAATCCTCACATACCCTATATAGTGGGATTTGTTATCGAGTAAATCTAGTTGCTAGTAGTTGTTCTAGTTGTTAGTTGATCAAGTTGATAAGTTAGTTTTTATCTATTATTAGTTGCAACAATAGATGTGTTATTAAATAAGAAATATTCAACAAATTCTTGTTGGATTGATGCAAGAGTTTAGTGTTTATTTGCAACAAAGCAAATTAGTTTGACATCTTGAATTGTTGAGTAAGTAAGTAGGTGTTGAAAACTTTTGTGGAAGCAACAATTCAAGAGATGGACACTTGAGGTATTGATAATCCACTTCATTTCCTATTGTTAGATTAAATGATGCATTGTTGAAATTAGTTAAGTTTCCAATTATATGCATGTGCAATTCATGAATGCCATTTTGTAGCTTCATGTTGGTTTTATACTTAGAAGGAATTAGCTAGATTAGGACACTGTAGTTTTTAATAGTTGACAGTTACAATCTGAACTGTTAGGTACTCATAGCATAAGGTAACAGTTTATATTCATTTCCCCTGTTTTGTGAATTAGCAATTCATTTCACTTTCCATCTTTTGCAGTCTTTTTTACATGTGTAATTGCCTATACTCCATTGATATAGGATGTTTCTAGAGTCTATGAACACATATATTGTGCCAACACTATCTAAAGTTTATGAATCCTTGGTTGATAATTAAATCATGTAACCTCTTGTGAAAGACAAATTGTTTAGTTAGGAATTCATCCTCTAAGTTGTGTGTAGACCCAGTAAACACCAAGTTTATTGGACACTAGAGAGGCTCTATAACTTGAACCTATGTGTAATTACATCACCCACCTTGGCTAATAATAATTGTGCATATATTCCACCTCTTGTATCTTCATAGATCAATTTAGTTCAACAAGATGTCATTTGTCTTTTTGTTTCAGCTTTATGGGATGACTTTTTTTCCAGATATTGCAAAGTTATTTGTTGAGTCTCGCATTGCAGATATTGGGGGAATGATTGAGGACATTCACTTACTCTTTGATGAGATCTAAAACCCACCTATCATCACTTCATCATGGCCTTTGGAGGTTGTTCTACAGGGATCTTCATAGTTGTTTGGATTTGCTTTATTTGATTTGGTATTTTTTTATTTAGCCATGTGGACACTTGAGCAATTTTCCAAGGCACTCATCTTGAGACCTCTTCTCCTAAGGGGGTTTCTTCTACATTCACCATTAGATTTGTTTCTTCTTAAGGGGATGAAAAATGTTTGTTTATTTTGGATCATCTTCAATATTCTTCTTTAAGCATTCACTTTTGGTAGAGGAGCTACTTCCTTATGGGGGGATTCATCATCTCTTCTTTTCTCTCTTATGGGGGATGTTGATTGCACTTTTGAGGCAAAATTATTACTTAAGGGAACATGTTGAGTCCTACATTATTTTATCACATGTACACCTTTATTTATTTTCTCTATTTTGGAGAGGAGTTTTTCCCATGAAATTTTCTCATTTTCCCTAGTTATGAGAGATTTATTTATTTATACATTGGTACATCAATAGGTCTTGTAGTCATCACCCATTCATGCATCAATAATTTAATTCATCATTAGTGTTTAACTTCTCCCTAAGTTGAAATTAAGGATGAGTGTTAGAGTAAATAGGAAATCACCTAATAATTAATTAATCATACTTTTATCTTCAACCAAGATTGTGGAATTTTCCTTCCATTGAGAAACAATTGGGGTTAGATTGATTTCCTCATATTATAGCACCTCAAGGAGGTTTTCACTTGGAGATACATCCTTTATTTTTATTTTTAATATTCTGATAGTGCCTCAAAGAGGTTTTCACTAAGGGAAATTTTATCGATTTTATCGATTTTTGCTTTTGTGATTAAGGAACTCTTCCTTCTCCCCAAAATAGGTAACACCATTTAATTGATAGTCAAATATTTATTTTTGGTCACCCAAATGTAAGGTGTCACAAAATACCAAGAATTCAACAAGTGCCTCATTTCTTTAAAACATATCAAGAGGTGTGGAGGCATTTTGATCTTAATCTATGAGGTTCAAATAATGAAATGGAATATCGATGAGAAAGATGGTTTTGTTGGGGAAAAGGGGGGAGATATCAAGATCATCAAACAAGGATAAGATGAATTCATTTGTAGTGTCATCAACAAGGTTGAAATTTTTCTCATCACTATTAGATGTGTCAGATGGGTTTGTAGATTATTCTTATGTAGAAAATTTCTCAAGGATGAATGGGTTCCACAATACCTTGTTCTTTGAGGCCCAAAATTTTCCATTTGTAGTTCATGTACTTACTAATGTGTACAAGAACATGAATTTTTGTTTCACATACTCAATGAGAGTGTCATTTGAATCTAAATAATCTCTATAGATCCAAGCATCTATATTTTCTTCAATCTCCTCAAGTGTTTCAAGTGACCAAAAGGTGGTAGGCACATATTTATTTGTTCTAGGTATTTTTTGTCATGCTTATTGAGAGGGTCAGCCATAAGAGTGAGGAGAAAGGGAATTGTGCCAATGTGGAAGGTATGATATAACTCATATTCTCCATATCCATTGATAATGATATTGACCTTAGGTGTGATAAGGTTGGGAATGGTAAATATGGTGGAAGAGCAGGGTAAAGAGGTAGGGTCAATATAAAAAGAGGATTTAGTTGTATTTGGAATCACAACATCAGTTCTTGGACAATGATGATACTATTGATAATATACTTTTATGGATCAGTAGTATTCAAATGGGTTTGGATCAACATAGATAGTTACTTCAAAGTTATTATGGGGGAATTTAACACATTAGTATTAAGTAGAGGGAACAACTTGCATGACATGGAGAAGATTATAAGGGAGTTCAAGATCAATAAAATGATAAGTGGTATATTGTAAGCTTAAACCCACCTATATAAGAAGGAAAATGGTGCCTTCAGACTCATGATCTATATTGTCATAATCCTTGATATTAATGATATGAGGTTATGAATTTATCATAGAATGACCCAATTATTTTATAAAACTTAAAGCACAAAGGTTAAGGAAGAATCATTATCTAATAGGACCCTTTTGACTTTGTTTTTAGTGATGAGGACTTTGATGTGAAGAGATTTTTTGTGTGATGGGTTAATAGATGAAATTTCATCTAAATGAAGACAATTTGATAGGTATGTTGGCAGTTGTTGTCATTGATGTTAACACTGATTGTTAGTTGTCTTGATGTCAACACTTGGTAAGATTGTAACATATGTTTGTGAGATTGTTAGCAGTGGTTGTTGGAAACATGGTGAATTGTTTGTAGTTGTCATTATTGTTAGCACTTGATATCTAAGGAATATTTTTGGCATTTGTTTTCTTTGGTTGATAGCACTTGGAGAAGATTGTTGTAGTAGTTGTACTACTTAGCAAGTGTGTTGTTGATGGTTGCATTGCTTGTTGACAACTTTTAGTTTGGGTTGTCATTATTATATGGTGGTGATGTTGAAGTTCACAGTTGGATGTCAAATTCAATTTGTGCTAAGATTTTTGTATGATGGCGTTGTTGAATTTCATTTTTGGATGTCATGTCTTGTCTGATGACAATTCAAGTTGTATGAAGTGTAGTTATTGTCAACAGAGTTGATTTCATGATGATATATTCATATGAGGATTAGAAGCATTAAGATGAGAATTAGAAGCATTGACAATGGAGAGATGTTTTTGAAGGTCTACAGTATGTCTTATGCTCTCTTCTATTGATCCTCATAAAGCATGTGTTGCTAAGAGGAAGTTCTGGCCTCCACAAATTATGAAAAAGGGTTATGTTCCAAGAATCTCTTGTGAAGTTTTTTTGGGAGAATGCTTCGTATTCTTCTGTTGTTAAAGATATGGTCTTGTGGTTTGGGATTCAAAGTCATTGTTCTATGGATGTTGCACTCCTATCTTTTTAGGTCACCTGTGTTGCTGAGGAGATTTTTATACTTTGCTGAAGGTTGGCATTGCTGTTGGTTGTCTGACTGGTTCAAAAAATGTCCTACATTTCTCAGTATTGATGTCTCTGCTCCTGTGGCTTGGTGAATGTTCTCTCAGTGTTTGTGTAGTGTCTTAGTTCCAATTTCACATGTTGAAGTGGTCTGCAAGTTGATTTGTTGATGCTATATCACCTGGTTATGCATTATGTGCTTCTTGAATGAAGTATTTTGTTCATGTTTTGTTTGTGACGGTTGTTAGTGGCATGGTAGTATAAAAGAAGTTTTTGAAAGTGTTTTTGGATGTTTATGGAACATCCCCATGTGATCTGCATGTTGATGAATAATATCTTTGGTGTTGCATTGCGTCTTGAGTTGTCTTTTTGGGTTACTTGTGGATATTTGGCTAACAAGGCTTGTTCTTTTGCTTGTGTTGTGTGCTTGGAAGTTTATGCCATCATTTCAATATGTGTTAAGTTAGATTTGGGTCTTTACCTATCTTGGTTAGAACCACCATAAGTAAATTCAATTAAAATAAGGTTTTAAAGCTGATTGATTATGAGCTTCACATTTCATCTACATGTTTCCTTGATTGACTTAGATTGGTATGCCCCAACGTGTGAATTGTTTTGGATCAAGTTGGAAGATAAAAAAAGTTTGTCTTTGGTACTCTCTATCTTCTCAATAGGACCACATTGTGCTTTGGTGTCCTACTTGTTGTATTCATTGTTTATCTTCTTCCTAGCTGACCTAATTGAATTTTTGAAGAGTTGCGATGAATATAAATGCAAGAAAATTTCAGATGAAACAAGATGGAGAATTGTACAAGTGCAAAGAAGTGTGTGTGTGTGAAACATATTGAATATCCAGTAGAGATAGTGCTAAAATTTGTGGAAGAAAAGATCAAATGTGCTTTAATGCCTCATTCAAAAAAGTGAATTGTTGAAAACTATTGTAATCCTTTATAAAATTATTGTATCCTACTATGAGATAGTGAATCTCATTAGGTCCTTGTATCTTGCCTCTAAAGTTGTGTTAGCTTCAGTTCCACAAGTATTTTGTATCTTGCTCTAAGGTAGTGTGCCTTAGTTTGCAAGTCCTTTTTGGTAGAGAGCCTTTATATTGTGAGTTAACTCTCATTGTGGTTTTCCCTCATTGGGTTTTCCACATAAATTTGGTGGTGCATGTGTGTTCTTTGCTTCATCTTACTTTGTTGTTGATTTGGTTAGAAGTAGAATGTCTATATCTTTCATTGCTAAGGATTGTTGAAGTAAATGAAGATTCAAATTTATATATCCTTCTCTGTTACTATTTTGTTTAAAGGTTTTGATCTAATAAAGAAGGTTGTATTGTGCTGAAAGATTTAAGTTCTGGAGGAGATTAAGTTTTTGATAAGACTAATTCACCCCCCTCTCAGTATCTAGGTGTGTTCAATAATTGGTGTCAAGTCCAAGTTCCTCTGGAGAAGCTTAACAACTTCAAACAATAATTTTGGATGGCTCATGATGGTTCATACAAGGTTCCTAGGTTTGATTGGACTAATTACTCCTTTTTGGAAACTAAGAATGGAAGGCCATCTAAACTCTCTAGGATTTTTTATATCAAAATTAGTCAAAGATGGTTACATTGCATCTACCACTCCTCTTATAGATCCAACAAAAATTAGGCTATATGAGTGCAATGCTAAGGATAAAAATGTTATCTTGTGTGGAATAGTTGATTCAGAACTGTTGAAGGTGATGAATTGCATTTTTGCTAAAGATGCTTAGGAAAAGTTTAGCAACATCTATGAAGGAGACACTAAAGTAAAGCAATCCAAGATGTAGATATTCAAAAGAAAATTTGAAACTCTAAAGATGACAGAGGATGAAGATATTGCAAGCTATATGCTTCGGGTGCATGAAGTTGCCTCTAGCATCTCTGGTCTTGGTGGAGAAGTAAAATAAAATGAAATAGTGAAGGTTCTAACATCACTCACTAAAGCTTATAGTCATAAAATGTTTTCTATTGAGGAATCCAATGATTTGGATGAATACTCTGTAGATGAAATGTTTGGTGCTCTCACAGACTTTGAAATGAAATAATTTGATAAAAATGTTTCAAAAAGAGAAATTGCTTTCAAAGCCAAGAAAAAGATTGAAGAAGTTGTTGATCAAAATGATGAATTTGATGAAGTTGAAGAAAACTTTGTGAGAATATTGAAGAAAGGCACCGACAAATATAAAGGTAAGTTACCCTTAAAATGTTTCAATTGTGGAAGGATCGGTCATTTTGCATCTAAATGTCCTTATAAAGAATCAAAAGATAGTAATAAGAGAAATAAGGTTAAAAAGGGTTTTTATTCCAAAGAAAGCAGTGGTTCCTCTAAAGATGAGGAGAATGATTCAAATGATGAAACCCTCTTTATGGCCTTCAATGTTGATAACAGAAAGTGTAATTTTGAAAAATGTAAGGAGTCTGACTCCTTGAGTGATGAAGATATGTTCTCCTCTAAATGAGATCTAGAGTCTACAAAACTTGAAGGTTAGGACTTCAATTCAGATGATTGGGAAATTGGTTTTAAAGGAAAAATCTGGTCTTTTTTAGAAGACTTGAATGAAGCAAATGCACTAAATAAAAAATATGAGAGTTTGATTGAAAAATCAAAGGAAGAAACTGGAAAATTGAAAGCCAAAATAGAAGGACCTATAAAGAATGTGAAATCAAACTAAAAAGGGTAGAAGGCATGATCTCTGTTTTAAAATTAAAGGTTGAAGAAGGCAAGAGGATTGAAGATTGCTTAAATGTCAAGCTCAATGCCAAAACAACAAAAATGTTTAAAACTTAAGGAGGAGATTGTCACTCTGAGATATGAATTGGAAAAGAAAAAGGAACAAATTATCAAAGGATAAAATTATGATCCTTATAGCTTCAAATCAAATGAAAAGCTTGAAGCAAAGGAGGAGGAAGATTGCATTGAAGATTCTAAGAAGAATGGCTGCGAAGATGCAAATACTATTCAAAATGTTAAGAAAGAAGGTGGATCCAATTCTGACTAGAAGAAAGAAGGATTTAGAATTCCTCCATTTGCAAGACAACATGCTCCTACTAGGTTCAATCAATCCTTTCAAGGTTACTATTTTTCTTGGAATAAATTTGGGTATAAGGATATTGATTGTACAATTAGACAAGGAATGCTAATATGGGTAGAAGAACTTTTATGCCTCAAATAAATAATACCATCTTATTTCATGGATATTTCTATTCTTGCAACAACTATGGTCACAAGGCCAATGAGTGTAGATCTAAGGTGAAGAGGAACCACTTTGTTCTAGAGCACAACATTGTGTGTTACAAATGCAGTAATATGGGACATAAGGAAAACTATTGTAGAAGTGGTTTTGTTAAACCACCAATTCAAAAAAAGGATGAATCCCATAATCAACAAGATAAGGGAAATGAAAAGGTCTAGAAGGAAGACCATAAGAGGAAGGATGATTCTACACTTGTGCACTCTGCACAAGATTCTAAGATGAATTGAGATAGAGCATTATCTCAGGGGGAGATTTCACTTGCAAAACCTTTTAGCCCCCTAAAGAGGACAAGGTGCTGAAGACTTCAACATGAAAGAAGAATCTGTTAGATCAGTTGGTATACAGATCTATTGTGCACAATGAAACTTTGTTGAAGATTCTAGTGGAAGTAGAAGGTGTGTGGAGATTGGTACACTTGTTATGTTTGATATTAGTATAATTTTGTGTACCACACATGAAGATAAATTTTAGAAAGATAAGTTTCAAAGGTTTTCCAAGGCATTCAAGGTCCATACTCTTTAGCAAAGTCATAGTATTTTGGTCCACACCTCTTCGCAAAAAAGGGTTTTGTCTTGTGGTCTAGAAGTCAAGTTGGTAAAGATGTGAAGGTGTTATATCCAAGTTCTCAAGTCTTTACACCTTCTGATATAACAACTACAAGTAATAGAGTGTTTATGCCCTGATAGAGTCAAATTATGATAAAGGCTTGTTGGAATGCTCCAAAAAGAATGTCTTGTCCATATAGCTTTGTGAACATATTCAGTTGGGTTAAATACATGCTATCATATGTTTTAGGGGTCCGCAAGTACAATTTCAAATGGAAATGTGCTACAGATAGTTTCAAATGCCTATTTATTCTTTAGAGCATGTGTTTGGGTACTTGTGTCGGTTGGTGTATATACAAGTTTAGTTATATGAGATTATGTGGACATTCTACATATATTAGTGTGTTTTGATGCCAAATTTTCAAGATAATCCTAAGTAATCTCATGAAAAGGTAATGAAAATAATTTTCAGATACTTGAAGGGAACTCTGGACTATGGTCTGTGGTATAAAAGGGATAATAATTTTTTTCTGAGTGCCTATACTGATGTTGATTGGGTAGGTTGTGTGGATGAACATAGAAGTACAAGTGGAAGTGCATTCTTTTTGGGAGATAGATTGGTCTCTTGGTTCAGTAAAAAGCAAGGCTTGGTATCTTTATCCACATTAGAAGATGAATACATTGTTACAACATCTTATTGGGCTCAAGTGATTTGGATGAAGCAAAATTTGAAGGATGTGAAGGTAGTTTATGATGAACCTATTCCTATATTGTGTGGCAACACAAGTGCAATTAATATTTCCAAGAATCTGGTAATGCATTCAAGGACTAAACACATTTCTATTTGATATCAATTTTTGAGAGAGAAGGTTACAAAGCATGAAGTCATAATGGATTATGTTCATACCAAGGATCAGATTGCATACATTTTTACCAAGGTACTTTCAAATGATACTTTTGAGTATCTCTGACAGAATTTAGGAGTCATTGCCCCTCCTTGTTCTAACTAGATGCATAAGATGGCACATATTTCTAGGGGGAGAAATTTATGCCATATATTTTTCTCCTGGATTAATGTGTGCTACCTCTCAAGGGGAGTTGGTAGTAAGGGGGATTTTGATTCTGTTATGTAGATACTGAGGTGAAATGTTGATTGATTAAAGGGGGAGAATGTGTTGCTTCTTCAATTGAAGAACTTTGTCCCTTTGTTCCTAAAGAGATTGTATTTTTGTTTGGTACATGTGTTTTTGGCCCTTTGTCCTTGATGTCAAAGGGAGAGGGTGAGCAAGTGTGTTGCCATCAATGCCAAAGGGGGAGATTGTTGGCAGTTATTGTCATTTATGTCAAGACTAATTATTGGTTGTCTTGATGTCAACACTTGGTAAGATTGTTACATATGTTTGTGAGATTGTTGGCAGTAGTTGTTAGAAACAATTGGTGAATTGTTTGTGGTTGTCACTGTTGTTAGCACTTGATATGTAAGGAAGATTGTTGGCATTTTTTGTAGTAGTTGTACTGCTTAGCAGGTGTGTTGTTGATGTTTGCATTGCTTGTTGAAAACTTTTAGTTTGGGTTGTCATTATTATATGGTGGTTATATTGAAGTTCAAGGTTGGATGTTAAATTTAATTTGTGCTAACATTGTTGTATGATGGTGTTGTTGAAGTTCATGGTTAGATGTCATGCCTTGTATGATGATAATTGAAGTTGTATGAAGTGTAGTTGTTGTCAACAAAGTTGATTTCATAATGATATATTCAGATGAGGATTAGAAGCATTAAGATGGGGATTAAAAGCATTGTTGATAGTGGAGATATGTTGCTAAAGGTCTACAATATGTCTTATGCTCTCTCCTATTGCTCCTAATAAATTATGTGTTGTTTAAAGGAAGTTTTGGACTCTGCAAATTGTAAAAAAGGGTTCTATTCCAAGAAGTTAATGTGAAGTCTATTGGGGAGAATGCTCTGAATTCCTCCGCTATCAAAGATATGATCTTGCGGTTTTGGATTCAAAGTTAGTATTCTGTGGATGTTGCACTCCTATCCTTTCAGGTCACCTATGTTGTCAAGGATATTTCTATACTTTGCAAAAGGTTGGTAGTGTTGTTGGTTGTTTGACTAGTCCAAAAAATGCTCCACATTTCTCTACATTGATGTATCTTTTCCTACAACTTGGTGAATTTTTTCTCAGTGTCTTTGCAATGTCCCAGTTCCAATTTCATGTGTTGAAGTGGTCCACAAGTTTATTTGTTAATTCTATATCATCTGGTTATGTATTATGTGCTTCTCGATTGAAATATTTTGTTCCTATTTTGTTTTTGATGGTTGTTAGTGGCATGACAATATAAAAGAAGTTTATGAAAGTGTTGTTGGTTGTCCATGGAACATCCCCATGTGATCCACATGTTGTTGAAGGATCTCTTTGGTGATGCATTTGTAGGGAAAGCAACGGTGCGAAAGAAACTTTCCTAACGTCAAATCCACAGGGAAGTAAGCAGACAATACTTTTAATTTTTCTAATTACAATCCAATTAAGACACACATGAAATATTTACAGAAACATAGAAGATACTCAAAAGACAATGAACAACAGATTTACATGGGAAACCCTTTAGGGAAAAAACCCACCACACCAAACTGAATCTCTTTGTATTACAGTAACAACAATTACATACAATCAGAGATACAACTCTCTAGTATTAGTTCACAGTAGCTACATTCACTGTTCATTTAGTTACAAAAAATCTCTCAACAATTCGATTCATTTAAGAACTCAGAATCGATCTTCTTTTATCTTATCACATTATGATTTTTACCTTCTGTGCATCCTTATCCGCCATTGCCTCATAGAAAGTTTCCACTTGAGCATCAATTTTTCCCTGCATGCTATTCAGCTCCAGCTTCACAATAGTTGCAAAAATCTAACTGCCATCCATTCAAAAATTGCTTCCTCTGATATGTCCACGATGCTCCACATAGGATGGTCAATCTGGTCAAGAGCGTTCAACTTTGTTGGCATATCGGTGAGACACTAATAGTGTCTCTTCGATGCCACAAAGTCTTCATATCGCTATCGGTGTAGGTCCCAACAGTCTGCAAGATGGTATACCGAACGCCATGAGTCATACGGAATCCATTGACATCCAAAGCATTCCTATTGGCAAGAGATTTCTCATTGGCTAGACTCATACCGATGCTCACAAGGTCACAATGACTTCCACTTTGCTATCGGAAAGACTTTCCATTCACAAAAATGTTTCACCGGGTCTCCCCAAGTTTCACCGAAGCACCTGACAGTTGGCAAGACATTCGTCTTTCACCGAGACCTCCCACCGAGTCTTCATGTGGTTCCGTAGCATCCACTAGTTGGCGAGACTCATCACTTTCGCTAGGACTTCATATCGAGGTCCTAAGTCATACTGATCACTTCAAACACTAGTTGGCAAGACATTGTCTTTGCCAAGACCTCACAGCGAGCGCCGAGACTTCACATCGAGCAACCAAGTCTTGCCGAGTTGGCAAGACTTTTGTCTTCGCCAAGACCTCACAACGAACATTGAGACCTTACATCAAGCACTCATGTCTTATTGAGTCAGCAAGACATTTGACCTTCGCCAAGACCTTTCACCGAGCGCTGAGAGCTACTCTGAACTATCGGCGAGACTCTCCATTGGTCACCAAGACTTCATACCGAAGTCTTTGAGTCACCGCGAAGACCACAAGTGAATACTCCTATCAGTGAGACCTTTCCTTCATCACTGAGACTTCTCCCCGAAACCCTTGAGTTACTTTGACATCCGCTTTGACACCCAATAAGAGCATATTGTCAGCCAGAGATTTACTTCGACAAAAGGTCACACCGAACACATCTAGGTCATAATGATAGACTTGTTGGCAAGACATCAACACTCTATCAGCGACATGAACATTTCAAAGGATTCAGAACAGCTAGTCGGCCAGACATGATTAATGTGATAGCGACTTTGCCCTCTAGGAGTTACATGTCAGAAATAATTGAGGCACATATTCCAACAAGCTCCCACTTGACGAAGATCTTACTGACACCTCCAGAGCATAATCAAACTACTGAAAAACATTGGCCAAGAGGCCTATCGAACTGGCACACCACCTGTATTTGTCTGTGTTCACAGGCTTCGTCAATGCATCTACAACATTCTCTAGAGTATCCACTTTCTCCAAAGAGACCTTCGCATCCTCCACCATATCCCATACAAAATGATACTGTACATCTATATGTTTCATCTTGGCATGGAAAGTAGGATTATTTGCCAAACATATAGCACTCTGACTGTCACAGTAAATAGTAATTTTTCTTGCATCAAAACCAATGTTAGAACATAAATGTTTTAACTAGATTGCTTCTTTACAGGCATGTGTAGCTACCATGTATTCTGCCTCTGTAGTGGAAAAAGCGACTACAACCTGTCGCTTGCTCATCCAACTCATTGCACCACCATTCATCGTGAAAACATATCCACTGGTGGATCTTCTGCTGTCAATGTCCCCTGCACAATCAGAATCCACATAACCTCAAATACTGAGAGTCCTCTGTGATTCAACTAAGTTACCATGGTAACACAAAGCATAGTCTGAAGTGCCCTTTAGATATCTAAACACTCTCTTCATAACATCCCAATGTGTCCTTCCAGGATTAACCATAAACCGACTAAGAACTCCCACTGCTTGGGCAATGTCTGGCCTTGTACAAACCATTGCATACATAAGGCCGCCAACCGCACTAGCATAAGGTACACTGGTCATCTCCTCCATCTCAGTAGGAGATTTTGGACAATCCTCAACAGATAGCTTTGTTCCTTGTGTAACTAGAACAACTAGCTGCTTGCAATCAGTCATGCAAAATCTCTCTAGAACAGTCATGATATACTTACTCTGACTCAGCCAAAGTTTTCTATTTTCCCTGTTTCTGGTTATTTCCATTCCCAGAATATACCCTGCTGCACCAAGATCTTTCATTTCGAACTTTGTAGACAACTGAGACTTAAGATCAGAAATTGTTAGCTTACTATTGCCTATGAACAACATATCATCAACATAGAGAGCAATAATAAGGACTTGATCACTTTCAACTTTGTAATATACACAATGATCACATTTTGATCTTACAAATCCCAATGACAAAAAAAAAGTGTCAAATTTATGGTACCACATTCTAGGAGACTGTTTTAACCCATACAAAGATTTCTTCAACTTGCAAACCAATCTTTCCTTACCTTTTTCCACAAAGTGCTCTGGCTGGGACATATAAATTTCTTCTTCAAGATCACCATGAAGAAACGTTGTCTTCACATCCATCTGTTCAGTTTCTAAGTCATACACTGCTGCAAGTGACAAAAGAAATCTAATAGATGTTAGCTTAGCTACAGGAGAAAATATTTCTCCATAATCAATTCCCTCTACCTGGGAATAACCTTTTGCAACCAGCCTTGTTTTATATTTTTCTACACTGCCATCTAGACCAATTTTCTTTTTAAATACCCATTTGTAGCCCACAACTTTTCTTCCTTTAGGCAATGGCACCAAACTCCAGGTATCATTCTTTTCTAATGATGCCATCTCTTCATTCATGGCTTCCAACCAAGAGTTTGAATCAGACATTTTAAATGCCTCCTTCACAGTCCTAGGTTCATCAGTGCTAGAAATTAAAGCATAGGCACAAGTAGACTCAATCAAAGAAAACCCATACCTATCAGGTTGCTTTCTTTCATGAGTTGACCTTCTCACAGGCTGAGGCTGAGGTGGTTCTTCATCTTCTTCAGAACTTTTAGAACTTTCAAAACTGCTTGAGCTCTCCTCAGTATCAGGTACATTTTGATTTTTCAATTCCTCTTTATCTGGTGTCGGAGGAATTCCTGCTACATCCTTTTCATTTTCTAATTTCTTCTCTGACTGCAGATCCAATGTAGAAGGTTTCAGCTCACGAAAGATAATGCTTTTTCTATACAAAACCTTCTCAGTCTCAGGGTTCCAAAGCTTGTATCCTTTTATGCCAGCATTATAGCCAATAAAAATACACTTCACAGCTTTGTTTTCCAACTTAGATCTTTTTTCAAATGACACATAGCATATGCCTCACAGCCAAAGACACAAATGTCTCAAAGAGGGCTTCTTTCTAGACCATGCTTCCAAAGGCATCTTCTCAACAAGAGCAGAGTTAGGTGAACGATTTACTAAGTAACATGTTGTAGAGACTGCTTCAGTCCAAAACTTTTCCTCCAAGCCAGCACTGCTCAGCATACTTCGTGCTCTTTCCATTACTATCCTGTTGAACCTTTCAGCAACTCCATTTCGCTGTGGAGTATAAGATGTAGTCTTATGTCTTTTAATCCCATGATCTGTATAGTACCTTTCGAATTCATCTGAACAAAATTCACCGCCATTGTCAATCCTTAAGCATTTTATTTTCCTACCAATATGATTTTCAACAAGGTTTTTAAATTCCTTAAACCGATTGAACACTTTTGATTTACTTTTTAGAAAATATACAAATGTTCTGCTTGAATAATCATCAATAAATGACACATAGTATCTTGATTTAGACAGAGAAGGAACATTCATTAGACCAAAAACATCAGAATGAATATAATCAAGCAAACCAAAAGATTTGTGAGGACTGGAATAAAATGAAACACGGTGCTATTTACCATATATGCAATGTTCACAAAATTTGAACTCAAGGTTACAATCTTCAAGCCCTTCTACCAGGTTTTTATTTTTCAAGGTTTTTAAACCTTTCTCACCAATGTGGCCTAGCCTATGATGCTAGAGCATAGTCTTTTCTGCTGGAAGTTTAACCTCCATGGTGTTTACTCCATCAGGAACGTTTTCCTTCTTTTCTCCATGAGCAACTTTTAGTGACTTTGCAGAGACACTATTGCATTGAACAACATGTGCATCCAGCTTGTACAAGGTACCAATTCGAGCACCCCTAGCTAGCACCATTGCGCCTCTAGTCATCTTGCAGCCATTTCCAGAGAACGTGACCTGCACTCTGATATCATTCAACTTACTTACAGAGAGTAAATTTTGAGCCAAACCTGGTATATGCATCACATCATTGATTCCCTTCACTCTTCCATCAGGGAATTTGATTCTGACTTTTCCACGACTGAAAATTTCCAAAGATGAATCACTTGCTAAATAAACCTTTCCACAATCATAGTTTTCATACTTTGTGAACCAGTCTCTATGAGATGTCATATGGAAAGATGCTTCAGAATCAATCAACCAGACATCATCTGATGCCCGTGTAGCCAAAGCTACAATGAAGGCATCTGCATCACTCTGAGAAGAATCATTTCTAGAAGAGTTCTTCTTCTTTTTCTCCTCCTTGCAATCTTTTCGGACATGACCAGGTTGCCCACAATTCCAACATTTCACCTTGGAATTCTTGCCAGGAGACTTTGATCTCCCTTCTAATTTTGATCTGGATTTCTTGTCCTTCTTCTTGCCTTTTTCCTTCGATCTGCCTCTAACAACCAGAGCCTCCTTTGTCATCTTAGAATATTTTCTTCTCATCTCTCCCGATAAGAAAGAAGCAACAAAATCTTCCATCTTAAAAGTGGATATCGTACTCCCAATAGCCATCACCAGATGATCCCAAGAATTTGACAAAGAATATAGTAGAAGCATGCAACGATCTTCATCTTCAATCTTCACACCAACAAATGTTAACTGAGCAATCAGCATGTTGAATGCATTCAAATGATCAACAACTGATCCTCCCTCTTGCATTCTCAAAGAGTACAACTTCTTCCTCAAGAACAATTTTTTCACCAAGGACTTGCCTTGATAAATTGATGCCAGTCTTTTCCACAAGGAAGATGCAGTCTTTTCTTCATGCACGTTCAGAAGAACAGAGTCTGCCAAATAGAGCCTTATTAGCCCCTTAGACTTTCTATCTACAAGATCCCAATCCTCTTGCTTCATGCCTTGAGGCATCGTTCCAGACACAAGTCACAGATCACAATCCACTAACAGATCTTCCATTTTGAGTTTCCATAGCTCAAAATTGCTACCATTGAATTTCTCTATTTCCACACTTTCGGATGTGCTCGCCATCTTAATCTATAATTAAATTATCAGACCTCTAACAAAATCCCATTGAAAAAGAATTGACACAAAAAACCCAACCCTGTCACAAGGATAACACAACTGGCCAGGCTCTGATACCACTTGTAAGGAAAGCAATGGTATGGAAGAAGCTTTCCTAATGTCAAATCCACAAGGAAGTAAGCAGACAATACTTTTAATTTTTCTAATTACAATCCAATTAAGAAACACATGAAAGATTTACAGAAATAGAGAAGATACTCAAAAGACAATGAACAACAGATTTATGTGGGAAACCCTTTAGGGAAAAAACCCACCACACCAAACTGAATCTCTTTGTATTACATTAACAACAATTACATACAATCAGAGATACAACTCTCTGGTATTAGTTCACAGTAGCTACATTCACTATTCATCTAGTTACAGAAAAGCTCTCAACAATTCGATTCATTTCAGAACTCAGAATCGATCTGCTTTTATCTTATCACATTCTAATTTTTACCTTCTGTGCATCCTTATCCCCCATTGCCTTATCATAGAAAGTTTCCACTTGAGCATCGATTTTTCCCTACATGTTGTTCAGCTCCAGCTTCGCAATAGTTGCAAAAATCTAACTACCATCCATTTGAAAATCGCTTCCTCTGATTGGTCCACAATGCTCCACATAGGATGGTCAATCTGGTCAAGGGCGTTCAACTTTGTTGGCATATCGGTGAGACACTAACAGTGTCTCCCCGATGCCACAAAGTCTTCATATCGCTATCAACGTAGGTCCCAACAGTCTGCAAGATGATATACCGAACGCGATGAGTCATCCCAAATCCATCAACATCCAAAGCATTCCTATCGGCAAGAGATTTCTCATCGGCTAGACTCATACCGATGCTCACAAGGTCACAACTTCCACTTTGCTATCGGCAAGACTTTCCATTCACCAAGATGTTTCGCCGGGTCTCCCCAAGTTTCACCGAAGCACTTGATAGTCAGCAAGACATTCGTCTTTTGCCGAGACCTCCCACCGAGTCTTCATGTGGTTCTGTAGCATCCACCAGTTGGCGAGACTCATCGCTTTTTCCAGGACTTCATACCGAGGTCCTAAGTCATACTGATCACTTCAAACACCAGTCGGCAAGACATTATCTTCGCCAAGACCTCACAGCGAGCACCAAGACTTCACATCGAGCAACCAAGTCTTACCGAGTCGGCAAGACTTTTGTCTTTGCCAAGACCTCAAAGCGAACGCTGAGACCTTACATCGAGCACTCATGTCTTACCGAGTCGGAAAGAAATTTGACCTTCGCCAAGACCTTTCACCGAGTGTCGAGAGCTACTCCGAACTATTGGCGAGACTCTCCATTGGTCGCCAAGACTTCATACCGAAGTCTTTGAGTCACCGCGAAGACCACAAGTGAATACTCTTGTCGGCAAGACCTTTCCTTCATCACTGAGACTTCTCCCGAAAACCCTTGAGCTACTCTGACATCCGCTTTGACACTTGATAAGAGCATACTATCGGCCAGAGATTTCCTTCGACAAAAGGTCACACCGAACACATCTATGTCACAACGATAGACTTGTCGGCAAAACATCAACACTGTCTCAGTGACGTGAACATTTCAAAGGATTCAGAACAGCTAGTCGGCCAGACATGATTAATGTCATAGCAAATTTTCCTTGCAGGAGTTACATGTCAGTAAGAATTGAGGAACATATTCCAACAACATCATGTCTTGAGTTGGATTTTTGGGTTACTTGTGGATATCTAGCCAACAAGGCTTGTTCTTTTTCTTGTGTCATGTGCTTGGAATTTTATGGTAGTATTTGAAGATGTGTTAAGCTAGATTTGGGTCTTGACCTATCTTGGTTAGAACCACCTTGAGTAAATTCAATTAGAAGAATTTTTTAAAGCAGACTAGTTATGAGCTTCACATTTCATCTCCATGTTTCCTTGATGTCGACTTAGATTGGTTTGTGCCAACATGTGATTTTGTCTTTGGTCCTCTCTATCTTCTAGATAGGACCACATTGTGCTTTGGTGGCCAATGACGAGCTTAGTTTTTTGTCTAGTTTTGGGTAGAATTTATAGTCTATTTTCTCATAGATGTCATGTACTTTAATGCTTAAGTGTTGGTATTGGAATAATATTTCCCTCAAACCATTGAAATTTGATATTATCCTATCTCTGTAAGCTTTAATGATATTTGGCATAATATGTGAACTATCTATATTGATCTTGCAAGTGGTTATTGAATGTTTCTTAAGGTGGTTATAGATGTGTAGTTATTATGCGTACTGGCCTTGCCATGTAGATTTAATATGCTAAGTTGAGGAAGACACTGCCAGTTGGGCATGCACCAGAATGTCCAACAAAGGAATTGCTCCAAGTCAAAGAAGACCGGTGGCAGAATATTCTCAATGCAGCTCAGTGTAACCGCCTTGTTGTAATGGAATTTAATGATCGAGCATGCATAGGCATTACTACTATGCTGAGTTTGTGTCTGACTTGCTTGTATAACTGGATTCCATGCATGTGTAACCACCATCACTCCTCTTTCCCTGTTTTACCTAATTGGAGTCCTCCCAGTCATGGAGTTGATTGCCCTATTTAGCTGTTAGCATAAATAATAATTTGATGCTCCTTCCTCGAGGATAGCGAGAGGAAGAGGTTGCACGATATGATATTGTACTCCAGTTTCGATACATTACTATTTGTATGCATGATTTACAGTGAATGAAATAAAGTTATGAGTTCGAGCATCTGAGTTCTTGTTAGTCTAGAGGATACTTATCCAAGGGGGGCCCATTTGGTGAGTAATCTATTCTATTAGTTTAGCATTATTTTATTATTACTTGCCATTTAGTACTTAGTTAGAAATCTGACATCGGCTGTTCCTGCAGCCAAAGCAGACATAGTAGTTTCCTGTTTGTTGCTTAGATCTTTTATTCCTATTATACATTCCAGTTCAACATAGTTGTTGGTTGATGTTCGACATTTGCTTTATTTCCTTTTTAAGCAATTTACTTCCAGTATTGTGTGTTTCTTAGATGTAGATTAGAAATGGCTACTTAAGAGTTCCTAGTGCAAATACTGTGCTGGCCCATTTCAAGTTCACGTCCCTGGGTTGACAATTTAAATCCACCTTCATGATGATTAAAGTAGTTATTCAGGTTAGATGTCCAATCTCCGAATCATGGCTTAAAGGTTGAGTTATCAAATCATTGTAGAAGACATTTTTGGCGTCGTTTTCGAGGATGGTGTCAAACTAGGGAGTCTTCTGGAGTCATTACTAGTTTCTTGTTGTAGTGTTTCTGAAGTTGTTCTTAGTATATTCTCATTTAGAAAGTAATGACCCCCCCTTATTCGTTACCAATTCTTTGTGTGAGTTGACTGATAGTGAGTAATACCACATGCATAGAGGAAGAAGAAGGGATGCCTATGGGAGATTTATTCCTAACAATCCTAATCCATTCCAACTAGTTGAATATCAAAATTTACTAGAAAAGGAGGAAGAAGAAGATCCACACCCCTTTGTTGACACATATCCTGATCTGACTAGTTCTGAAGTCTCCTCTGAAGATTAAAATCAGCTTGAGAACCCCCTTGCCTTGGAACCACATCAAGCAGGCTTGAGTGATGCAAATAGGAATAGACCTAACCCTCCAACTTTTCCTTTTCCCATTGCCCATCAAAATGAAGTTGACAACATCAAGAACATTCCTGCTTTAGCACTCCCAAAGTTTTATGGACTCTTCACAGAAGATCCTGATACCTTTCTATTTGAGTTTGACATACTCTGCAGGAGTTATGATTATGATTATACTACTGATGCCCATTGGCTTAAGCTATTTCCTACCACTTTGAAGAAAGTTGTATTAAGATGGTTCATGAGCCTAGACAAAGATACCATGGAAACTTGGGAAGACATGAAGACAAAATTCCTTGAGAAATACAAGGAATATTGCAGGGGTAGTGACATGAGAGGAGGTGACATTTTTCAAGATGCAGCAAAAGGAAAATGAGAGCCTGGAAGACTACATTACAAGATTTTTGTTTTACCTACAAAAATATCCACACCATACACTTAATGAAGATTCACAAAAGTTGCTTTTTTTAGAGGAATCAATGATACCTGCACTGATGCCTTGGATCTTATGGGAGGAGGAGTATCTCCCAAGTTCCTTGGGAGGATATCAAGAAAATATGCTAGAATTAATCTAGGGCAGCTTCAAAGAAAGGGAGAGCCTATCAATCTTCCATGGGTAAGTCAACCACCAGTGGAGTTTCAACAATGGAGATCACTCGTTTGCTGGCAAACTTCAAGCAAGAGATTATGAACAATGTAGCTACTTAGTTAGATACACTTCAGGCCAAGAAGAAGCAAGAGGAGGCAGAGGTGATGTTGATAGAGTATTGTCCCTACTGCAGAGAAAAGAAGAAGGATTGCAGATGTAAGATGGTAGCTAACCTAGAAAGCAAGAAAATTTCACCTGTGTTCAAGCCAATTTAGATTGAAGAAGACCAATTCTACTATGTTGCACAAATGAATCCTTGGGCTCCAAGACAAGGTATGCCACTGGATCCACTATCTTATGCTGGGCCATATTTTAACTCTTATTCATTTAGTAACCAATGTCAGCCCCCATATCCACCCAGTTATGGAGGATATCCACCACAACCGTGGAGTAACCCTCCAAATGCTTGGCCTAGTAATCAAAGTTCTCCACCTCAGTGGCAACAACCTCAGGGAAATTGGCAGCAATTTCAAGGGCACTGGCAACCACCTCCAGGAAATTGGAAGCAACCAAATCAATGGAGAGGAGGACAACAATGGCCTACTTAGACAACCAGTTACATGTAACAACCTTCTCAGCCCCAACAAATTGCTTTAATGCCTCCACCTGCTAATCCAAGATCAAATGCACCTAAACCAACTTAGCTACCAGTTCAGCCCACACCCAATCCTAATAACAAACCACAACAAAAGCCTTTATACTTTGCTGATTTAAATCAATTCCCTGCATATGCTGTGAGTGTAAGTGACATCCACCTACATTCAGGAACCACTCTATCAGGCCTTTCCAAGCCAATCATCACTAAGCTTCCTGTGGAAGAAGAGGAGGATCCTCTAAATGATCTCATTCAACCAAATGCACCTAAAAATCTTGAACCATTCCAAGTCAAGCAGACTGAACAAGAATCGCCATTTCCTCAAAGATTGGAAGTTGCCAAGAAGAAAGAAGAAAAGGAGGATACGACCTTTGACATCCTAGATCAACTAAAGCATATATGTGTTTAGATACCCCTATTTCAGGCCATAAAGAATGTTCCAATCGATGACCAAGCCATCAAGGAAGCTTGTCTTAAGTAGCCAGGAAGGAAGAAGAAAGACCCAACTATAGTTCATGTGGTGGGCTAGCTAGCTAATATCATGTTGGGAAAAGTGACTATCCCCAAGTATAATGACCCAGATAATCCTGTGGTAGCTGTTGTCATAAACGAGATCCAAGTGAAGAATGCTTTGATTGATTTAGGGGAAAAAATCAATGTAATGACCAAAGACATCCTACAACAACTAAATATTGAAAGTATGAGATCTACTCCAATTTTCTTGTAGCTTGTTGATAGCTCTACTGTTAACCCTAATGGTGTAGTGGAGAATCTTGTGGTAGCTCTAGACTCTTGGGAATATCCAACATATTTTATGATTCTTTCTCCTAAGGCTACACTAGGCGGGTATCCCATCATTCTTGGACAACCTTGGTTGGCAACTACAAATGCATACATTAGATGTCATTTTGGTGACATGACCATTTCAGATGGGAGGAGCACTAAAAAGTTTGTTCTCTATCCACCTGCTTAGCCATCTCATGATCAAGATAATTCTATTTGGCCACAAGTTGGTGAAGAGGCCGAGGATGTTAACTCTGTGGCATAACTTATGATGCTCGGAAGAAGCTCATTCATGCAGCTCCAAGATGAGGATGAAGTGTTGGCTAATCTCATTCGGAATCATTATGAAGTGGAGAAAGCATCATATTCTACTTCGGTTAGGACACTTTTGCCTACTCTTTCTCTCAACCACTGTTCCTGCAGATGATCTTCTTGCAACCACTCTTCTTGTAGCCATTGTTCCTGCGAATAGAATTCCTGCAACAGGTATGTTCCATACATTGCTGTTGTATGAACTAAAGGTACCATGCATTAATGAAGCAACCATGATAGAATTAACTACACAAGTACAAGTGTCTAAAGGAAAATATATGAATGTTAATAATAAATTGAATGAAGAGCAACAACTGTTATTGGAAAACCTATTAAGGACCCATCAACATGCATTTGCATGGGATTATCATGGCATGAAGGGACTGGATCCTAAAATTTGTACCCACTGAATTTATATTAGAGATGATTTCACTCCAGTAAGACAGCCACAAAGAAGAATCAACCCTACACTAAAAGAGATTATGAAAGGAGAATTGTAGAAATTACTAGATGCGAGATTTATCTACCCCATTTCAGATAGTCAGTGGGTGTCCCCATTAGTGATTATGCCCAAGAAAGGAGGGAAATGAAGAGTTTGTGTTGATTATGGAGAACTTAATGCTGCCACCAATAAGGATCACTTTCCTTTACCCTTCATTGGTCAAGTTTTGGACACACTTGCAGGAAAGCAATACTTCTCTTTTCTAGATGGATTCAACGGCTACAACTAGATCCAAATTGCACCAGAAGACCAGGAGAAGACCACATTTACCTATCCATGGGGGACCTATGCCTATTCAGTGCTCCCATTTGGCTTGTGCAATGCACTTGCAACTTTCCAGGGGGCAGTCATTAGCATCTTCTTAGAAATTTCTCATGATTGCATGGAGATTTATATGGATGACTTCACCACTTATGGTGCTAATTTTAATCAAGCATTGGAGAATCTCAAGAGAGTTTTATAGAGATGTGAGGATAAAAAATTGTCCTTAAATAGAGAAAAGTGTTTCATGATGATGCACGAGGGTGTAGTTCTTGGCCACTACATCTCCCACAAGGGAATTCAAGTAGATCTTGCAAAAATTGAGGTAATCACAAATCTTCCTACACCTGCAAAACAAAAGGATGTTAGGAGTTTCTTGGGTCATACAAGATATTATAGGTCATTCATCAAAGATTTCAGCAAGGTAGCAACACCATTGTATACCCTTCTCACTAAAGATGTTGAATTTTAGTGGACTGAAGCTTGTGACAAAGCATTTTCTGACTTGAAGGAAGCCTTGACTCATGCTCCTATACTCAAAGGACTGAATTGGGAGTTTCCCTTCCACATCCACACTGATGCATCAAACTATGCCATACGAGAAATCTTAGGACAAAAAGAGGGAGCTATTGAAAATGCTATTTACTTTGTCAGCAAAAATTTGCAAGGAGCTAGATTCAATTATATAGTGACAAAGAAAGAGATGTTAACAACAATCTATGCACTGAAAAAATTTAGACATTACATAATGGTCTACCAAATATTTGTACACACTGATCATGCAACCATTAGGTATCTCATGAATAAACCTTTGATCACAAGTAGATTGACAAGATGGTTATTGTTGATGTAGGAGTTTGACATAACCATTGTGGATAAGCCAGGGAGGGCCAATGTTGTTGTAGATTTTCTTTCAAGGGTAACACATTAGAAGATAATCAGCCCATAGATGACTCTTTTCATGATGAGCATTTATTCTCTCTTAGTGTACAAATACCTTGGTATGTTGACATAGCCAATTACATGGTTACAGATATAATTCCTTCTCACTTCTCTCCAAAAGAGAAAAGGACACTCATTGAAAAATCCTTTCCTTTCTCTTGGATTGTTGGATGTTTGTTTTATACTGGACCTGACCATGCCATGAGAAGATGTGTGAAAGAAGATGAGACTTATGAAATTTTGCATGCATGTCACAACGAACCATGTGGAGGACACTTTGCAACCAAGAGAACAACAATGAAGGTTTTGAACATAGGATATTACTGGCCAACACTCCACAAGGATGCAGGAAGGTATACGAGAAAATGTGATAGATGTCAAAGAATGGGAAGACCAACCAGATCTAATGAGATGCCATTGTGTCCTCAGGTAGTAATCACTCCCTTTGACAAGTGGGGATTGTATTTTGTGGGGCCAATTGACCCTCCATCAAATGGTAAGTCTTATATACTAGTATGCACTGATTATGTAACTAAATGGGTAGAAGTTAATGCCATGAAACATGCAAGAGATAACAAAGTTGCATAATTTCTTTATGAGGAGATTTTCACAAGATATGGAGTCCCAAGGGAAATAGTGACTGATCAAGGGCCACGATTCACATAAAATCTTATTGCGACACTAGTGAATGAGTACAATATAAGGCACATAAAGTCTACTCCTTATCACCCTCAGGCTAATGGCCAAGTTGAGGTGACCAACAAAGAAATTGAAGCCATTCTGACTAAAATAGTAGCTATTCATAGAAAGGATTGGGAAAACAGATTACCATAAGCTGTTTGGGCCTATATGAAAACTTGGAAAACAACTATAGGCTTCACCCCATTTGAATTGCTACATGGAAAGACGACTATGATGCCAATCGAATTTGAACATAAGACTCTGCAAACTACAGTAAATTTGGGGATGGATATTTTTGAAGCACAAAGAGAAAGAATCATCAAGGTAAATGCTTTGGATGAGATGAGAAGAGCAGCCCTGCAACATACATAAGTAGTACAAAATCAGAGAATCAAGTGGCATGAAAAATTTATCAAGGACAAGAAGTCCAAACTAGGAGATTGGGCCTTGCTCTATGATTCAAGATACTAGGACAATGTAGAAAAATTGTAGACAAGGTGGCTAGGACAATACAAAGTTGTTGAGGTCTTTCCTAATGGAGTCGTTCAGCTCACCACCATTGACCCTGTTAGGTTCAAATTATTTGTTAATGGTCATTGCCTCAAATCATACCATAATCTAGCTTCTTAAGAAGAGTTCCTGCAACAATTCACCCAACACTTAGAGCTTCCTGCACCCGAAGGTGGTGGACCTAGTGTCCCTCCTTCAGCCTAATTGAGGTATGTACTTTTTGTAATAAAGACTTTCACTTACGTGGAGGTCCTTTTCTTTGTCATTCGCCCATCCACCCATCCATCACTACCTTTCTCTCTCTTACATCACTTCATTCCATCACTTCATTCCACCTCATCTTCATTTATTGCTCAATTAATTTTCCAACAAGGCAAGCAGTACTTTCTACACGATCTTTGCGGCAAATCTTCCACACACTTAGGTATGTGCGCATTAATTTCTATCTTTAATAATCTTTTAAGTGTGTTCATTTAATCCTTGTACGTTAGTATAGATGTTTTCATAAAATTCCATCATTCCCTATTGCATCACCACTCCCATCTTGCATGTGTGGACACATGTCCAAATTTAGGGGGAGGGGAATGAAAAAGATGCAAATATTTTTGTGAATTTATTGTCCATGTGTCAAATCATATTAGACTGCGTCAAAAATTTAGAGATGAGCTGATTTGAAATCCAAGGAAGGACGACTTGCATGTATGTAGTGACAATAACTGCATCCACCATTTATTCCTATCATAATTTCCCTTTATCACTCCTTTTCTTGTCATTATTTCCCTGTTGTAATTTTGTGTTGCAAGCAAAAAGGAAAAAGAAAGGAAATTCAATAGACATTGGCATTAGAAATTTAGTAGGTTGGTCCTGGAATTTAGCAGACATTATAAGGAAGTGCATTTGATTTTCAGAAGGGGAATTGTAGGAAAAGAAGTTGTAGAGCATTTGTTTGATTGCAAACAATGGGAGGTGGGTTAATTTGAATTGAACCCACGATGCATGATATTTTACTGCAGGATGCACAATGCCTGGCCGAATTTCAAAACTGTGGATGGATAGATTAATTTTTGAAGTTGGATGGTTTTGATGAAGGCATTGCCCTTGAATTTTCCTAGACATTTTCAGAAGGAAAAGCCACAGTAAAAGGGTTAGAAGTTGTGGCAACTGTTACCCATTTTTCGCCTATGGGCTCAATTAGATGCAAGAGAGAATGATGTTTTAATTCAGCACATGGATTAAATGTGGCTCCCAAGAGGGTTGAGCTCAACATGCAGGTCTTCAACTAGGGGGTGGGTTCTCTTTTTGTTTATGTTTTGTTTTGTCTTTCCCTCTTTTATGTTTTGTTTTCTTCTTGCCTTTTTCTTTGTTCCATCGGGGGCGGAACCGGGTCGGGATCCAAACTTGGAACTTTTCCAAAACTCTTGGTTCTTGTTTCTGATCCGGTTCCTACCCCGCTTCCGCCTTTTCTGTTTTTGTCGGGCCCCTTTTCCTTTATTCTCGTCAGAGGCGGAACCGGACCGAAACCAAACTTGGAACTTTTCCGAAAGTTCCATTTTCTGTTTTAGTTCCGATTCCGGTTTCGGTTCCGCGCTCGTGTGCGTCTTGTTCTCTTCTTTCGCCTTGCATTTTACCGTGGGGTAGTTTTTCCCTTTCTTTTCTTCCTTGTCCCTTTTTCCTCCCGATCTTTCCTTCGTCGGATGCGGGATCGGTCAGAATCCAAACTTGAAACTTGATGAAAGTTTTTGTTTCGGGTTTTTTTCCTCCCCCACTTTGTTTTATCCCAGGATCGGATATAGTTTCGATCCTGCCCTTCTTTCTTTCTATCTTTTGACTTGTGCGTTTTATTCCCTTCTCTGGCGGGCTCAGAACTGGGTTGAAGCCTGGACTTTGAACTTTTCCAAGGTTCCGGTTCCGGCCCCGGTCCCACTCTTTCTTCTTTCCTTTCTTCTTGGCTTTTGATCGAGGGATGTCTCCCCCTTGGTTCCACCACTTTTTTCTCCTGCATTATGTTGCAGTGGGATCAAAGCCGATTCGAACGGAAACTTGAAAGTTTAAGTCAGTTCAGTTCAGTTTGGCTTTTTTCTTCTTTTCCTTTCACCCTCTTACCTGTCGGATTCCGGTTTGTCTTTACCCCGCCCGCCAGTTTTTTGTAAAAACTCAGTATGAAGGAGTGCCTTCGCCAAAAGATGAGGAGTTCGCCGTAAGGTCTCCCCGACCCGTTGGGGTCTTGCCGATGGCTTTTTGTGAGATCGATATAACTCTGGCTGCTCACCATGAGGTCTTGCCGATCGTCGTATGTCTTGCCGAATGGATTGGCATGTCGGTATGACTTCATCCGCCCGCTATGACTTCTCACCGATAGGCTAATGTCTCGCTGACAACGAGGGGTCTCGTCGGGTGTCTAGCCGAATGAAGAGCCCGGTGGAATGGAAAAGTTCGGCGTGAGTCCCGGCAACAAACAAGTGATCTGGCCGATAGACCAATGTTTTGGCGACAACAAAGGGGGGGCTCATTATAGCATTTTCCTTTCACCATGATGTCTTCCTGACCAATGGGAGTCTTTCCGATAGTGGTCACCTTGCCCACAGAAATGAACATCGGTCTAACTTCCGTAGTTCGATGAGAAGTCCCGCCGACGGTCCTAGGTTACGTCGATAGCTGTGAGGGTGATCAGTCAGTAGTGGCACTGAATCTAATGGATAGATATGATGTTGCTTCTTGAAGGGGAGGTAGCCATGAGTCACTATGGTAGCTGGAGATGATGGCTCGAGGAGCAAGGGGACATTAATGACCCTGTCGCAGAGCATTCAAGGTGACTCTGATGAAGTCTTAATGGCAGACTTAAAGGCTACAAGAGAACAATGGCGATTGTAAAAGATCTGAAGGCCATGCCTAGGGACGAGCTTTCACCGACATGAGTAGGGGATGTGCATTAAATGCTTCATTGACTTCGTTCCAAGGCACTTCTAGGGCCGATGTGTCCAGGGGCTGACTCATTTTGGAAACCCTAATGCAGGGGGCCGACCTTTGGTTGTATATATGGCATTTTTTCCTTTTTGTAAGGAAGTTTGGAGTTAGGAGACTTCCGAGAGCATTATTCAGACTTTGTAACTCA
>VDFB02105785.1:367997404-368022391 GCA_007258455.2 Sequoia sempervirens
GAAATAAAGTTTTGAGTTTGAGCATTTGAGTTCTTGTTAGTCTAGAGGATACTTATCCAAGGGGGCCCACTTGGTGAGTAATTTGTTCTATTAGTTTAGCATTAGTTTATTATTAATTTCCATTTAGTACTTAGTTAGAAATTTGGCATCAACTGTTCCTGCAGCCACTAGAAGTCCATTTTGTGTTTGTTCCTGCAGCCAAAGAAGACAGAGTAGTTTCTTGTTTGTTGCTCAGATCTTTTATTCCTGTTATGCATTCTAGTTTAGCATAGTTGTTGGTTGATGTTCAACATTTTCTTTATTTCCTTTTCAAGCAATTTACTTCCAGTATTGTGTGTTTCTTAGCTGTAGATTAGAAATGGCTACTTAAGAGTTCCTAGTGCACATACTGTGCTGGCCCATTTCAAGTTCACGTCCCTGGGTTGACAATTTAAATGCACCTTCATGATGATTAAAGTAGCTATCCAGGTTAGATGTCCAATCTCTGAATCATGGTTGTAAAGGATGAGTTATCAGATCATTGTAGGAGGCCAACAACTGACTTGTTGAATTCATTGTTTATCTTCTTCTTGGCCAACCTAATTGAAGGTTTGTAGAGTTGCAATGGACATAAATGCAAGCACATTTTAGATGCAACAAGATGGAGAAGTGAAAAAGTGCAAAGAAGTGTGTGTGTGAAACATATTGAATATCTAATAGAGGTAATGCTAAAATTTTTGGAAGAAAAGATCAAATGTGCTTTAATGCCTCGGTCAGTAGAGTGAATTGTTGACAAATATTGTAATCTCTTATAAAATTACTATATCTTGCTTTGAGATAGTGAATCTCATTAGGTCATTGTATTTTTCCCCTGAAGTTGTGTTAGCTTTAGTTTCACAAGTCTTTTGTATCTTTCTCTAAGGTAGTGCACCTTAGTTTGCAAGTCCTTTTTAGTAGCGAGCCTTTATATTGTGAGTTAACTCTTATTGTGGTTTTTCCCTCATTGGGTTTTCCATGTAAATCTGGTGTTCTCTTGTGCATGCGTGTTCTTTTCTTCATCTTACTTTGCTTCCAATCTGGTTCGAAGTAGAATTTTTATATTTTTCATTACTAAAGATTGCTGAAGTAGCTTAAGATTCAAATTGCTATATCCTTCTATGTTGCTATTTTGTTTAAAGGTTTTGATATGATAAAGAAGGTTGTATTGTGTTGAAAGATTTAAGTTTCAGAGGGGATAAAGTTTTTGATAAGACTGATTGACCACCCCTCCTAGTCTTTGGGTATGTTCAACAAGGTATCCAAAAGATAGCCTACAAGGGCTTGAAACTATTTAGGGTTAATATAAATGAGGATACAAGATTCTTGCAAAGCTCCATCCAATATATCTCTAATGGGTAATGTTTTGAGGAGTTCTAATTTTGATATATGGGCTAGAGTTTTTGCAAAGTGCTATGAGAGATTGTACTAGGAAATTTGTGAAGAGGAAGTGGATGGTCTAGGAATAATGACCTAAACTCTTTGAGTAGTGACAACACCACCAATATTTTTGTCTTTAATCTTAATAGTAGAAACTATGAAGATCTATGGCCAATACATCACACCACATTGTCATAATTATGAGGTGTTTAATATAACAAACATTGGTGGTATGCTTATTCTATAAATTTTTAGGATTGTTGAAGGTGGATGGGGCCTTTTGATTATATTTGGGGATTGGATTCAAGTAGATTCCTAGTTGGTCATTAGGAGATGAGGATGAGGCTCCTTCAATTTTTATTTCTCCTCTATCAAGAAGATATTGAATACAATTTTTAAGCTTCATGCATTTATTAGTCACATGCCCTTTGATTCTATAATAATCATAGTATTCATTATCATTGCACCAAGGTGATTTTTGTTTTAAATAATCAAAATATTTTGTCATAGGTGATGTAACCATGTTTGCTTGAAAATTTTTCTAAACCACTACATCCATAGTTTCCCTCAAGGGTGGTAAATTTCTGTTTTGGATTGCTTTAGTTTTTTTTCCTAGGTTGTCCTTGTGGGACAAAAATAGTTTTGGTTTCATGAGATGTTTGTGTGATTTGATTGAAAATGGATGTGCTTCATTTTTGTACATGTTTAGTGTTTTTATTAGATAAGCATGGAAAGGGCCCTGATCCCATGGTTACAACCACAACAACAAAATTGAAAAAAATAGGGTGGGAAAAAAACACCACTAGCTAGCATCAAAAAATAGCATCTAGGGTGGCACACATGCCATATATCATAACCATAACCATAAAACAACCACAATTAATCAAAAACATAAAGTTATTGCTAGAGTACTTAAATTTACGCATACCATTAATCAAATCCACCATGTACCAATGCCCTAAACCATAACAAATCTATTAGGAAATAATAGTCCAGAATCTAAAAGAAAAAGGACAAAAAAAGTAGAGAAGTCACAAAACAACAACAAAAGAGAAAGCCATTACTCGACTTTTCCCAACAAGTTCCAATAATCAACAATTAGGGAGATCTACTCCCTCTAGTCAGGTCCCTCTGATTCATCAAGCACCTTCAAATCATCAAAATTCCCCAGCTTTTTCAGCCTCTTGGTAATTTTAGTTTGTCTAGAAACAACACCAACCATCACTCTTCGCATCAACCCATTAGTCACCTTCATTAGCATGACCAAAGCTTTCTCCATGTCGTCCATCTGTACCTACATTTATTTTAGTCCGATTTTCATATAATCCATGTTAGAATCATTGACAATATTATCATTTCCAGTATTCCTAGTATCCGAAATAGTCACAGTATCATTCTTTTGGTCATCCTCCATTTCGGTTTCCTCCTCTTCATCATCTTCACTTTCCTCTTCTGATTCCTCTTCATCCATTTCATACACAGTACCCTCAAAATCCATCCCATCAGTATCTTCATGTATATGGGCTTCAAATTCTTCAATTTCCAACTCTTCCTCTTCATTCATAGAGATTTTTTGTTTTCCTTTCCCATGCTTGAAAGCAGCCTTTGCCAAGCGTGTAGACCTATGACCACCACTACCACCACTACCTTGACCCTACTTCATATCTTTCAAATCCTCATTTTGGGTGCCCTCTTTATCTTCACTGATTGTAATAACTTCATTTTGAGTGATCAGATCTTTTTTAATCTTTTTAGACTTGGGTAATTCTAGGAGAAGAGGATAATGTTTTCTTTTCTCCAGAGTCGCTTTCACTAACTCAGAATCAATGGAACTTTTAGCAGAAATTTTTGGAGCCATAGAGGTAGACGAATTCACACTTTTGGCAACATGGGAAGGGATTTTAGCAGGGGTTAACACCTTTCTAGCAATAGCAATGGGAGGTGGATGAGGATTAGGTTCCTCAGCAGGGTTTGCATCCTTAGGAGGGTTCAACATTATCACCATCATTGCAATTTTGATTATCAATTCTGGTAGCAAGAGGGTTTCCATGAGGGTTTAACGCAAGAGCATGCTTGTATAGAGAAAGCATCAAACCTTGATGTAGGGGAGGGATAGCACCTTTCTCTATGTTAATTTACAGGGATGATAGTAAATAGAAGGGTAAATTAATTCTTTCATCATGCCTAATATGATTTAGCAATAGAAAATGATACACATGCACATACATGTATCTTCCTTCCAGCGTAAAATACCTCATAACAAAAAAAATCAGTAGGGCATAGGGAGGCAGAAGCTCTAACCTCGAATACCCATTTTGGAAGCATTTAAGATTCTCCCCATCATGAAGAAACTTGTCCACCTACATCTAGTAGTCGGCCCCACTCTTTCTGCCACCTTTATACCTTGATTCTACAATCCTATAGCTTCTGTGATAAACCTCGCCGTCACCTCAAAGACAACTCCAATAGCTACATTTCCCTTCCTCCATGAGTTTTTGAATTTTCCAGTAAGGCTCTCATTGTAGCCCTTCATAGACTTGAATAAAGGAACCATACCCGCATTTTCAAACAATCTCCACAAGTCCATGTTTTGTTTGAGCGCCTGGCAATTTGGAGGCTCTGTGCGCTTCCTCGGCCCACCCATCTTAACACTTTGCAATTTTTTTGAATTCTGGAAGCTTTTATTCATAACCACACACCTCTTCAACTCCCTACCAAACTTGTAGAAGGCTCTTTTACTCACAGTTTCAAAATAAGCCCATAAAGAATTAGGAATTGAGAAATTTCTTTTAGTGGAAGCCAAAGACACAATTCTTGGAGCCACAATCTCATAATTATTTTTACAAATAATTAAATTCTCATTAATATTCTTAAATTGCAACTCATCTTGATTATGGGAGGAGCTGACATTAGGCATATCAACACATTTGGATTTCACGTCCCTCCTCAACTTGACAATATCCATGTGAGCCTGATCGTATTGGGAAGGAGATAATGATTATTCTTACCTCCATAGAAGATCAACAAACTCGACACCATACCACATAACTTAGCATTAATCTGCATTCCCTTAAAATCACAAGATCTCCAATGCTTCCCCTGCCATTTCCAACCCTCAACTTTGTAAGTTGTAATCATTTTTTAAAATTTTCTTTTAGAACCATGTCCCTTAATGACCTCGACAAATTATTATTAACCCAATGGGTCCACCCAATACACCTCAACACCTCGTTGGTAGCACAATCAACAAACTTATTCCCTTCTTTATACACGTGTTTCACTTTGCAATTAGTAAAATAACTCTTAAGGGATAGACATTTATCAATGGTATTTTTTAAATCCCAGGGGGGGGTATAGCCACTCCATTCAATTTATCCACTATTAACTTAGAATCTCCTTCCAGAATTACATTTTTAAATCCATACTCCTTAAGAGTCTTTATGCCCCCTAAAACAGCCATTGCCTCAGCTTTGTTATTAGGGAAAACTCCCAAGTTAACACCATAGCCCACAATGTAATCCCCTTTGTGGTTTCTAAGTAGACCCATTACCCCAGCCATACCCAGGTTGCTTTTAGAGCACCCATCAAAATTACACTTAATCCACTCTCTTTGAGGAGGAACCCACACTGTAGACTCTCTGGTTAAAATCTTGGTCCAATTTAGGTTTGTGTGATCCTTCCTTATACCCCAAATCTACTTTATTCTCATCTCTTTGTAATTCAACCAAAATTTGAAGAAAATGTAGCTTCCAACATCCATATTTTCCTTAACATGTGCTTTTATTATCATACAAACTTCATAGTTGCTTCTCTCAACCTTCCTGAAGATCTTGTTATTCCTTTCCTTCCATATTCCCTAGGTGACGAAGGGGGGAAATTGGTTCCAAAGATCAACAATAACTTTATGGGAAAGGGGAAATTTGACCAACTTTCTATAAAAGACTTCATAGTGTGAGGAAACACCCAATCAATGAACAACAACGAAAGGAAGAAGGACCAAACCTTTCTAGAAAACTGGCAGTGAAAGAAGATATGCATTATAGACTCTTCATCCTGCTTGCAAAGGGAGCATTGGTTAACCAATTAGAACCCTCTTCTGACCGGATTGTCACTAGTAAGAATTTTTCCATGTGAGGTAGCCCACCATAAACAGTTAATTTTAGGAACCACGTTCTTTAACCACACTTTTTCCTAGTGGTGCTCTCTATTTTCTAACAAGGGCTTTACCAATTCCTCATAAGCATGTTGTACAAAAAAATAGCTTGAAGAGCTCCCCTTCCACACCCATTCATCTTCCCTTTCAATAGAAAACCACTTCACCTGCCCTATTAGATTGTGAAGCCTTAGTAAGGACAGATCCTAATTAATTTGTCTCCAACCTCTTAAAGTGGCCCTCCTTAATAGCATATTGAACTCCTTCCATTTAGGTTCATCCATCTCCCAATTGACATAGTTTGACACCTTTTTGCCACATATCCTGGTTATGCTTTGTTTAAGGGGATTCAAGCCACCAGTTGAAAAAAGAGTAGAAGTCTCAATCTAGCGGTCCTTCGAGAAATCAATATTTTTACCATTTCCAATTCTCTTTCTAACCCCCAATTTCAGCACATTTTTTATTTTAATAAGGCGATTCCATAGGACATATCCACTAGGCAGGTCAGTCATAGAGAGGAAACAACCAGGGTTCCTGTTCTTCAAGTACTTGGCTTGGAAAATCTTAACCCAGTCCTTAGGCCCTTCCAAAAGGTTCCATCCCAGTTTAGTAGTAAGGGATTTATTAAGTAATTTGATTCTCCTTATCCCCACTCCACCAACACTTTTAGGAGTGCAAACTTTCTCCCAACTAACCAGAGACAATATATTTTTCTCTTTAGTTCCTGACCACATAAATCTTCTCTGAATCTGTTCTATTTTTTCCCCTATGAATGTTGGAATTTTGAAGAGAGACAAGTAGTAAATAGGAATATTCTGTAAAGAATCTTTTAGTAGTTGGATATTCCCTGCTATACTAAGAAGTTTCCCCTTCCAACCTACCAACTTTTTTTGAACTCTCTCAATCAGCTGATTTCAATAATTACTTTCCAACTTTCTAGAAATCAGAGGTAACCCAAGGTAGGATGCAGGTAGGAAAACTTCCTAACATCCCAATATCTTCACCACTCTTTCCTTCATAATTTGGTTAGTATTAAAGAAGTATATCTTACTTTTTTCATAGTTGATAAATTGGTTTGAAATAGCAGCATAGTCATTTAAAACCTATTTCCATAGCCTAGCTTCCCCACCGAGGCTTCCCCAAACAAGAGTGTGTCATCGATAAATTGTTGGTGGGAGTCAGGAGAAAGAGACGAAGCAACTTTAACACCTTTTAGGGCTTTAGAGTCCACCAAATTTTGAATATTCCTTCCTAAGACCTCAACAACTATTATGAAAAGATAGGGTGAAAGGGGGTCACCTTGCCTAAGGCCACAACCATAAGAGAAATAGCCTTGGGGGACACCATTAACCAGAATAGAGCACATAGGGGAGGTTACATAGGCAAAGATCAGCTTAAGGAATCTTCCTTCTATCTTAAACTTCCTAAGAACAACAAAGAGAAACGGCCAGGAGACTCTATCATAAGCCTTAGAGATATCAATTTTGAAGGCCATCTCGAGATTTTTACCGTGGTCCATAGAGTGGAGAATTTCATGTGTAGAGATGATGACATCAAGAATGTTTCTACCTTGGAAAAACCCTTTTTGGTTTGGGGCAATCATTTTTCCTAACACAAGTTTGAGTCTAAGCACAAGAATTTTAGAGAAGATTTTATAGACCGTATTGCAAAGGCTAATAGGTCTATAATCTTTAATTGAAGAGGCATCAAAATTTTTAGGAATAAGAGCAATAAAGGTGGCATTCAGTTGGTTTAGGAGCCTACTTGACCTGGAGAAATCTCTAGCAACATTAAAGAGGTCATTTTTGACAATATCCCAGTAGTTCTGGAAAAAAGTAGGAGGAAACCCATCCGGGCCAGGGGCTTTAAAAGCACCAAAAGAGAAAATAGTTTGTTTAACTTCTTCCATAGAAACAACATTAGTCATATTCTTTAATTCAAGATTATAAATAACTTTAGGGATCACCTCAAGAAAGTCATCATGTACCTAATTTGCATTGCCTGGGGCATTATGGTGAGAGGAGAAGAAGTTAACAACTTCCCCAGCGATTTCTTTTTCAGTGGAGACCATGGTGCCATCCTCTTTCATTAGCAATCTAATCTTGTTCTTGCTTCTGTGTTTCGAGGTAGATTGGTGGAAAAATTTGGTATTCCGATCCCCTTCAGTTAGCCATTGAACACAAGACTTTTGTTTCCAAAATATTTCCTCCTTTCTGTTTATCTTAAACCATTGAGATCTAAGGTATCTTTCCTTAGCACATGTATCGTCATCCACAAGACCAACCTCCATATTATCCTGAACTTCCTTTAAGTTGTTTCCCAAAGAATTCTTAATCTCAAAGATATTACCAAAGGTCACCTTATTCCACCCTTTCACTCTCTGCTTGATTCTACTAAGCTTCTCCACCAAGAAAAATGTAGGAGTTCCGCTTATAGGTTCCTCCCACCAACTTTTAACAAGAGCAACAAAATTTGAGTGAAGGCTTCACATTATTTCAAATCTGAAAGGGGAAGGTCCCTTGTTATGATCAACATTTCTTTTAAGCACTAGAGCATTATGATCAGAGCCAGAGCTTGGGAGAGAAGATAGAGAGAGGTATTGGGAGATATTCCAATTGGAAGAGATCAAAAACATATCTAACTTAACTTGGATCAGTTGGTTTCCATTCCTTCTATTAGACCAAGTGAACTTAGAGCCTTGAAGAGGGATATCTATAAGACTAGTTGAGTTTAGGAATTTAGCTAGCTCCATCATGCTATCAAAATAGTCATCCAACCCCCCGTGACTTTTTGAAGGTAGATGGGGGGAATTGAAATCCCCACCCAACATCTAATGATCATCCTTTCTATTTTTAATAGCATCATTTAGATGGTCCCAAAGCAACAACCCATCCTTGCTCAAGTTGGGAGCATAAATATTTATTAAATTCAATTTCTCTTGGGAAGCTAGATCTTCTAGGGGAACCATCAGATTCTTCCTACTAGCTTAGCACATAGTTCCTTTTAATTTTGAGGGATTCCAAAGGGTAGCAATAACTCCAGAAGCTTCTTCAGCCTTACTAACAAAATAATTCGCACCAGGATAGATACTAAAAATTTCCCTATCAAAGGTCTCCTTCATCTTGGTTTCTTGGAGGAGAAGAACATCCACTTTATTGTCTAAGATACAAGTTTTGACCAAAAACTATTTATACGGGCTATTTAGACCCCTTATATTTTAGGAGAGATACTTCATAGTGAAAAAACAAGGGACAACAACACCAAAACCCCAAAAAGGAACAATTGGGGTTACTTCTTTTTGGACTTCGATCCTGTGATTGAATCCAAGGTTCTTTGTTTCCTAGTAGCCACATCCCTAGCAATGTCTTTGGTTCTGGAATCCTTTTGGGATGGTTTACCAACCTTCTTAACCCCCTTGCCCCCCCAACATCTGACTTCTTTTTCTTTTTTGATATAATTGGGGCTTGTGACCAATCTTCCTCATCTTCTTTATCATTAGGATGAGGAGGAAATCCCAACAAGGCCAGTGAGTCATTCAAGTTACTTGCCTCCTTTTGAGAGAAAAAAGACATTTCCTCCAAGGACAGGTTGGTGTCAGAATGCACTAGTTCCCCTTCTTCCAAATCAACACCCACTTCAGACTTAAGAACCTTCCCCAAGGACGTCTACAAATTGGCCACCATAAGGGAGACCCCCTTAGTTTCATCCCCAATGTCCATATTCACTTCTTCCCCTATTGTAGGCATCTCTTTTTTTAGGAAGTCTAGGGTTGGGAAACTAGTGACAGTGGCAACAACCATGAGGTTCAAGCTAGCCAAGTCATTAGAAACAATAAGAGGTTTATCTGGAGCAACCTCCAAGCCAAAGACTGGGGTTTCCTTCCCTTGGAGGACAATAACCATAGGGAAATTTTTTTTTTTAGGTGGTTGAGCAACAGAAGCAACCACAGGGGGATTGGGTAACTACTCAGAGAGAGAATTATCAGTTACAAAGGGTCCCTCAACAATTTTTTTCTCACATGAGTCAATGAGATGACCAAACTTCTTACAAAGCTGGCAGAAATGATAGGCATTTTCATATTCCAGAGGTTGGGTCTAGTTGCCAAATTTTGACTTAGGGAGGATAGAAGTTAGTAGGACCGTATTAACAACCACATTAACAAAAATACAAGCATAAACTAGTCTAGACTTCTCTTGAGTGATCTTATCAATGGCCAAAAGACTGCCAAAAGAGTTAGCTATCCCTTTCAAGTTACATTTCTCCCAAAACTCGAGGGGTAACCTCGACAGGTGAACCCAAGTTGGAGCCGTGGCTCCCAGGTCAACCAAAGGATCAAATCCTGGTTTCCATTTGCAGAGGGAAAGAAAGTTCTTAAACCCAGAGTCAAAGGCCCAGGGGCCACCAGTTAAAACCTTAAGCATATCTTCATAAACAACAAAGGAGGAAAGGAAGATACCTCTTGGCATATAATTTATAGTAACACTACCTTTAAGATTCCAAGTAGAGGTAGCCCATTGACGTACCAATTCAATATTTAGACAATAGGCCAAAAACTTGCTAACCAACACCAGTCTAAGATTGTCCATAGCCTTCAACATCAAAACTTTAGGGACGTCAACTTCCCATCTAATCACAAAGCAGGAAGCAGACTCCAACGACCTTTTACCCGAAGCTAGCGAGTCAGTACCCACCAATTTTTCCACATTGGAAACCAGTTCTTCCATAGAGAAGAAAGAGTCAAGCCCGAGAGGAGGGGATACGAGCGACTTTCTAGAAATACCCTTAGTCCTTCCCCCAGGGGAAAGGATAGAGGTACGAGGAGGAGAAGTCACATGGGGAACAACAAAGCTAGCCGTTGCCATAGTAGACATAACACTAGACAAAGAGACAACAACCTTGGAATTGGGAGCCTTCCCGAGCCCCCCTCCCGACCGTCTCATGAAATAGTCAAATTAGAGCAAGGATAGGAAATTCAAGAAATAGCTAGAGTGAGAAAAGTTGCAGAGAAGAGCCAGGTTTTTGGTAGCAATGTAGTGGGTAGTAGTTGAAGAACATGTTTAGTGTTTATAACATCATCGCTAACAATTTTCTTTTTCTTGGCTCAACAACATGGTTTTTCATTAGATTTTTTGTCATTGTTTTCCTAACAAAATTTGACCAAACCTTTAGCTATAAGGGAATTTTCAATGGTAACTCCTTTCTCAATAATCTCATCAAATGTTAAAGAAAAATTTACTTGTAGATGGAATGACATTTCTTGGTTCAAGATTTAGATAAATATATTGATGAGCTATTTTTCTAGCATAGTCTAAGATTGGTGATTTGTGAGGGCACTCTACTATTGTAGGTAAGCCACAAAGATCTCACCATTATGATATTTTGGATTGTAAAGGTCTAACATATTAGTGAGTTCATGTGTAATATTATGGGAGAAGTGTGCAATAATTTTTTTGATAGATCAACAAAAGATGAAATAGAGTCCCAAGGGATGTGCATGAACCACTCCAAGGCTTGTCCACCTAAGTTTCATGGAAATTAGTAGAGAAAATATTGATCACTATGGGTGACCTCTTGGCATGCCATAAAAAATTCTTCAATATGATTATGGGGGGTCTACCTTCTATTTATACTTATTAAACTTAGGAATCTTGAAGTGTTAAGGGAAGGGTACCATTGTCATGGATTGATAAAATGGATAGGGGCATAAGTATTCAAACTTATAGTATTTCTTTTGTGTCCCTATTTGTATTGAAGGGAATTATTCATCTCCTGCCATTCTTGATCAAAGTGTGTACCTATAGGAGGATTGGTGGTAGCTTGATCAACCATGTTCAAAGGTGTAGATTGGTGTGTAGCATGAAAAAAAATGATTTTGAGGATGACACATTATTGGATAGGAGGTTGGGTGTACTAAACAAATGAAGGTATGAAGTGGTGTGAGTGAAAAAATTGAGGAAGATGTGAGGGAAAATGTGTGTATGATGTTTGAGAGATATACGAAGAAGAGGATTGAGGAATATGGGGTGATGTGAACAAATGAAAAGTGAAAGAAGGTTGAGATGGTGCTTGTGGGTATGAATATGTTATAGGTGAGATAAAGGAAGGAATGAAATAGTAGGGAAAGGTGAATTTAGAATATGACCTATACTAAGTGGTCTAGTTGGATGGGTCAAATTGGAAGGTATACTAAGGTGAAGTGGAGAAGTGGGGTTTAGATTATGATTGTAAGTATGGATACTTGAGAGGGTAATGGTAGGTGAAATCATTGTAGGTGGAAGGATTTCCATCATAAGACTTGTCTCATAATGTCACCAACTTTATGTGTCATGTTTTGTTCTTGTGAATCAAGGTTGTCTCATTATGTCACACAACTTAGACACGTCATAAGTAGTGATAATTTTGTGCACCTTCATTTATTACTTACTTAATAATGACATCTTTGTTTAAGCTTTTGAATCGCTTAACTAACTCTAATGTTTCAAGATTATTTACAGAGTCTCAAAACCTTGGGTAAAATTCAAGTTGTAATACTAAGGTTCATTTCCCTTCATACTAATCTTGGGGGTTAGATTGGTTGGATGATCCTCCTTGGGTGAAGTACTCATGATCTTCATACCCCAATATTCCTAGAGTGAAGGGTGGTTTCTCTATTTGTCTCTTAGATTACAATCATATGATGGGCATGGAATCATAATGAAATGTTGGATGATGTAGCTATAAGATGATTATGTTGGGGTGTCATCTTGAGTTCAAGGAATAATTCTTTTTATGTAGGATGTGAATGTGTATGGGTGAGTATGCATTACCTCTCAAACTATAAATCAAGATCTTAGGTTGATGTTTCATGATGTTGAATTCCTACTTAGGATAGGCTATGTCCCTAAGTGTGGGAGTGTCAATTTAAGCTATATCTTTGGCTCAACATTAATATCTTAGTTTGGGGATTTCTACCTTGAGATACACTATGTTACCAAGAGAGCATTGTTTGATGATAATGTATGATTAAGATATTGAAATTAAGATATTGATTTAAGCCTAAGATGCGACTTTGTGAGTTGGATGATTATAATGTGGATATATGAATGATTTTGGGAGGTGTGACCTTGTCCTTGACTAAAGATAAGTGATGTTAAATGAATAATTATGTGAGATAAAAAAATATATGTTTTATGTTTTATTAATAGGGATGGAGTGTAAACTTTCTACTTAAAGTACTAGGATCTACAATCTAGTTTTGACTCTAGGACTATTTCTAACTTCTAAGATAGATACATTGAAATATGTGATAGATACATTGAGTTACAATAAAATATGTTGAAGGGATAAATGGTTTGGGTATGAAACCATCAAGTTATGGTATGAATATGATGAAGGGTGAAAACATTTTGATTTAGAGTGTAACAATTTTCAAACTGACTTGATAGTGTATATTTCCTAGTAGGATGGATACATTGGGATATGTGATGGGTACACTAAAGGATGGATGAATGGGTTGATTCAAAGTTTTATTTTTTTGTAATAGTAATAGAATAGAATGCAATTTCCCAAATAGGTGATGAATATGTTGGGGTCTAAAAAAATATACTATTTCAATCAAATTTTAGCAAAGGTGACTTAGTGTTTAAAACAAATCATACAAGAAGATAATTTTGGACTAAAGAGAACTTTGGTTTCTTTGAATTTACTGGTTTAACAATTTAAGACACACTAAACACTTGCACAATCTTAAAATTATTCAATTGGGATTGACACCTCTTGTGGGTTCATAGCATAATACCATCTATCAAGAGAGGGATATCTAGGAGTGGTGTATTACATAAGATCCCTTACCAAGGATGGCCAAAGGCTTTACCCAAGGTTAGCTCTATGTCAATTCTCAAAGATATGTGATGAGTAACTTCTTGGATGACTATTTATCCAATGCACCACAATAGGGTGGTTGTAGGTCTTATATAGGATTTATGATGTTTCTAAGGTATCCTTGATATACCACAAGGGTATGTGAGGCTTAGATCCATGAACTCTAGCTGATCTACAAGCATGAGACATAATTACAAGTAAAGGTTCCTTTAGTTTGTGTCCTAACAAAAAAGGGGCCCGAAGGTTGTGCCAAACATGATGATAGCTAGATTGGGATAAATTTTTTGTCCCCCCCTATTATATACCGCACTGAATTTGTGTGGTTGAGGCCATTCCTTGGGGTGATGAAATCCCTAAATAGACTCCTAATGGGAAATGAATACTAGGTGCTTTTGATCACCCAATATTACATGAAGCACAAGGGAAGAGCATATGCTCTATATAGTATCCTTGGGTTGTACATTAAAATGTGTTCATTAACCCTGTAATCTAATTTATGTACAATTAAAATTAGTGTAACATGATATTCTTTTACAAGAGGAGCTACAATACAAGGTGTTAGAAATCTAGTTTTTGGTCTTCGACTTACGATAGGGATAAAAAATAGATGTTAGGAAGGAAATATAGTAGTAAACACCCAAGTTATTAGGTAATACCAAATCAAAAGATAACCAAATTGACAAAGGCCTGTGCAAAGTGAAATCACTGAAATACAAAACATATATATTGAAATACATACACATGTATTGAAATGTAAAAATTTGTAGATGTTATACCTGAGACGAAACCACCAAAATAGGAGATGGATGCATTGAAACTTGAATGCTACACAAAAATAATTTTAATTAGCTAGAAAAAATTGATCAATTTTTTTATCATAACACCAATGGTGAATGGTGATTTTGGCAACATATCCTTCTATAAAACTAATTTTTGATAAAAAGAAATGAGAGAAAGATTAGTTGAATTGCACAAGACACTTTAAATTGAAAAATAGATATGCCAATTTATAGAATGTATACACCATTTTATGAATGCATATGCTAAAATGTAAAGAGGTGTTACAAATTATAAACATACAAAAAAATTGTTAGAACCTACACAATCAAAGAATATAAGTGAAATTAAGAAATATAAAGTTTTGTTACTTTGTAGAAATGTTACCTTTGTCAAAAAAATTACAAAAGACAAATGACAAATAAAATAATAAAACATGTTAGAAATTCACTAGGATGGAACTGCCATGTTATATACATAAATATAGGATGTAACTATCAAATTGTAACATACAAACACAAAAAAAACTAGAAATTACAAAAAGAGGTTAGTGAAAGGGACATGGGTCCCACTAGGCATGTCAAATGTGCTCTTGAGTGAAAGTGAGCATACAAGAATAACCTAAACCAAGCTAAACTATTCAATTTACAATAAAATAAAATAATCAAGTTAATGCATAAAGGAATTCAAATAACTAACATAAGAATACCATTATACCAATGTTGAACTCCTTTGTTGCACTAGTAGTAGTGGATTTTTCTAGGTACTTGAATAAATATGACTACAGTGATATGTCAAGTGCTCAATGAGACAACATAATATTGCATTCAAAGTTCTTGTTAAATGGCTAAGGAGGGTCTCCAATTTATAGAATTTGGAAAGAGTAGTGGAGTGTTAGGATTAAAAAGGGAAATTGAGGGCTCAAGATGCTTGATACCTGTCAAGGAAGGAGAGATGGACAAGTGGTTGAGATGGGAGGCTCCAAGATTATATGAAAATGGAGGGTGGAGATCAAGCTTTGGAAAGAGTGGATGGTGGGGATGGGATGGAGTACCTCAAAGTACTTCAAAGTACTTTGGAAGGATCTTCAAAAGAGGAGATTTGGAGTGTTCCCATACTCCAAGTACATGGGGCAAGTTTAAAATTTGAATTTATGGGGAATGGAAAATTTGTCCCATGTCCTAAGTATATGCTATATCATGCATGTACAAGCTATGATATGTGGATCCACATGGGAACTTAGGTGAGTCAAACCTTTACTAATCATTGTTTAGATCCATGTGCAAATGATTAGAAGAAGATTAGGTGGTAGAGGGTGATTAAGGGGGAATAATAATAAATGAATAGAAAGAAAAATAAATACATAAAATATCTATAATTTGGGAGGGAAAGGGATTAAGGTTTGGGTAAATAAATTATTGGATAGTTATTTACCAAGAATTAGACCTTTGAAATGATAAGAAATAAGAGAGATATCAAGAATATTAATTAAATAATAAACATATTATTCAATTAATACTAGGAGTGAAGTAGGATAATTGATCAAATTAAAATGATCAATTATAGGAGACATATTTATTATTGATGGGATGTTAATTTTAGGTGTCTACATTTTCCTCTAAATTTTCCACTATATAATAGCAATTTTTGTAGAGTACCTCCCAAACCTAGTCCATCTGATGAAGTCATCTCCATCTACAAGCCATATCCTTCTTTCATTTAATCTCTTGTAGTATCCTAACCTCCTTCTCTAGAATACCAATACCCAAAAATATTTTCTACTCCTAGCTTGTGATGCCACATTTAGTGATTGGCTCCACATAATTTGCCACAAAATTACCCCATTTTTGAGATAGAATTCATTTTCAAATTCTAAAGTTTACAATAGCCTCTAATATGAAGAGACTATTCCATGAGTCCTCCCAAAACTAAGCTTTCTTTCCATCATGAACCTTGCAAGTGAGGTGATTAGTAATTATATTTATGTAGGACAACAAAAATTCCAAACTTGAACTATTAGGAGGATTATATGTGGTTAAATTCTAGAGTTATCTTGGGAATCCACATAATTACTTTGTAATATCCTTGACCATTTGAGATCAAGCCTGGAGAAGAGACTCCAAATCAATTTAGCTCCAAGAACCTTATTTTGTCTTATTTTATTTCTCAATCCAACTCCTCCAAAAACATTTGGCTTACAAATTGGTTTCCAAAAAATCAGTGGAATATCTTTACCATCAATTGAACCTTTCCCAAATAAATTTATCATCTTTTGGCCCAATTTTTGTCCAAAAACTATAGGCATCTTTAGACAAGATATACAAAAGATTGGGATTGTGTAAATTACTTCCTTTAACACAATAATCCTTCTACCGCATGAGATCCATTTACCTTTCCAAGACGGATCCTCTTAGAGTACATATTTGAAAAAAATAACAATTTGACAAGAGGCCTTAGAGTAAATATAAGAGTATTAATGATTTTTTTCTCCCTTTTATTGACACCCCAAATAGGATTTTTCATTAGAAAATGATTGATGATTGACAAGAGGAACATTATTAATCACCATAATCCCTTCCCAAATCCATTCTCAATGTCTCCTCAAATCAAACACTGTGATAAACAAGAAGGGGGAGAGAGGATCCCCTTGACGAACCCCGCAAGATTCTTCAAAGAAACCCTAAGGAATTCCATTCACAAGCACTAAAAATCTTGGGCTAGCAACAAGATTGAAAATCTAGTCTAACCATTATTTGTTGAAACCAAAAGCTTCCATCACCTTGAAAATAACCTCCAATACACCCTACTGTAGGCTCTTTTGATATAAAGTTTCAAAATTATGCAACATTTTTTAGTATATTGAATTAAATGGATATTTTCCTAAGCCAAAATAACTCCATCCAAGATCGATCTTTTAAGCACAAAGCCACTTTTCTCTTCATCTATTATATAATTGAAGGAGTTTCAATTCACAATGTCTTTAAAGATTTTTTTTGTAAATTGTGTTACACAAAAAAATCATCATATAGTCATTGAAGCTTAAAGCTTATCCTTTTTTGGGAATAGGGGAAATAAAAGTGATATTGACATCCTTCAAATATGTGTCTTTCGTTTGAGATTCCTTCATTGCAGTCCAAACATATTTTCCCACAATGTGCCAACATTTATGAAGAAATCTAGCCAAAAATCCATTTAAACTAGGGGCCTTATTAGGATGGAGTTGCATAACTATTATTTTTATCTCTTATGTAGTAAAAGGGTTACAAATGCCCATATTTTACTCTTCGTTGAATTTTTTTGGAATGATAATTAAAGTTAAATTTTTATTGCCCAAATAAGATCCATCCCAACTATTTAACAATATTTGAAAGTAACTAAAGGCCTTCTCTTTTATTCTCTTTTCATCCTCTATTATTTCACCCTGTTCATTATTAATTCTTCCAATCTAGTTAAAAATCCTTCTAACCTTAGTGGAATTAAGGAAAAAATTAGAATTTCTATCTCCATCTTTAAGTCGAATGCCAAAACCTTTCTTCCCAAGCCAACAACTCATTATAATTTCCCATCAACTATTTCTCTTTCATATAGCTATCATTATCCATATAATTTCTAAAATCCTCTTCATTGATATTATTTAGCTCCTATTCTATTAATTTATTCTCCTCAAAGATGTTTTTAAAATGAACTATATTCGAGAGTTTTAATTTTTCTTTAATGAATTTGAGTTTTGAGACTAAGGAGAGTATTTTTGAACCTCTATTATGTTCTATTTCCCACCAACTTTTAATATGGGGAAGGAAGTCCTTGTCTCTCATAAACATGTTATCAAATTTGAATGGGTATCTATTTGATTTAAGTTCCTCTCTAATCAAAAGCTAAATGGAAAGTGATTTGAACCTGTAATAGGAAATATATTACAATCACAAGTTCTAATAAAGGAGCCCCAATACCTACGACAGAGGAATCTATCAATCCTCTTTGCAATGCTATTGAAACATATTTTGTAGTTTTTCCAAGTAAATTTTCCATTTGAGGGCATAATATCTTGCAAGTTCTTATTTGAGACAAAATTTATAAAATATATTTAGGATTGAAATCACTCCCTTGCCTCTCCCAACTTATCTTCATGATTCAAAATTGCATTAAAATACCTCAAAGGATAAAAAAATACTTTGGGAATTAATGGTCAATGAAATATTAACACATACTAAATTTTTCTTGAAACTAGTTGGAAACCATAAACATTAATAAAAAATAATCAAATTTTAGAGAATAAGTAGGTAACTTTATTTACTAGCCAATTCTTTGAGCTTCCAACCAACTCCATACAAAATGAGGAAGGGTGCTAGAAGGTAACCAATCCCCTTGAATCATTGTTCAACTTCACAAACAAGGCTTGCCATGTTTTCAATTTGAAACTCATGATCTTTGCATCTTTTGAATTAAGTTTTCTTTCTTGAATAAAAAAATATATATCTAAATTAGATAATCTATTTGGTGCTCAACTAAGCATTTGTTTTAGGGGCATTAAGATTTCTAACATTCCATAATGTGATCTTCATTTCTCATTGGGAAGGGGGTTCCCTTCCTAGATCTCAACATCATATTTATTTTTAGTTGCCCATTTGCTTTCCCTTCCAAGGATAACAATTTCTTTGTTGAATTCCTTTCTTCTTATGTTCTCCCAATCAGGTTTCTCATTTTTTGGAATAGACTTGCTTATGCCTCTCTTTTCCAGAGAATTTATTTCATCCTCTACCTCTTTATCAAGGACTTCAACACCATCCATCTCCAACCTCAAAAATCTTCCCAATTTGTCCTTCTAAAATCACCTTTGACTTCATAACTTTTGGGGATAGAAAATTTACTCCAAAAATAGTCTGAGTTTGATTAACTTATAAATAAATCTCCTTACTTTTATCTTCTATCCTTTCCTCTACATTCTCAACATGAACTTTGGTTGGGGCAACCTCCTTCCTCTTAGAAAAATTAGGAGCTCTAACATCATCTATGATCCCAAAAAAGTCAAGAGACATTTTAAAGCTAGTTTTGTCTTTGATGTTCCTAAGCCTTTCTAAAATAATAGAGGCCTATAGAAAATCAACCTCCTTAAACTTCTCTCTAGCTTGCCTTTCAACTAAGTCAATGTATGGGATCCCATTGTCCTCCAATAGCAAGAGCCCAGTCTCATGAGAATCCTTGGAGAAATTTGTTTGTAAAATTTCATACCTCTTGTTGATTTCTATTTTGGTTTTATATTTTGGAGTCCTTCCACCTCAATATTTTGTAACCAAGAACCTTTATCAATCTAAAGTTCTATTTTCTCTAGAATTTCTACTACCGAATTTAAATTACACATATGCAACCATAGATACCTAAAAATTTATTTTCAATTGTTTCATCAATGGTAACAAAGGATCCCAAACAATTCTTAATCTCTTTCAAAAATACCTTGGACCAATACTTTGAAGGAAAATTGTAAAGCCTAATCCACATTGGTGTAAACTCAACTCGATTTAGTGGGTCAAGTTTTGGCTCCCAGTACTTGAAGTAGAAACACACTCCATCCATTAGGCAAGGGCCATTATTCATAATTTTCTCTTTCTCCTCCCTGGTTTCACACTCAACAAGAAAATATCCTTGAGGTAAAAAATTATTTTCACCATTTAACCCTAATTTGATAAACACCAATTAAATTTTTTTTATCTCAATCTGGCCAAAAATCCGCCCATTTCATGAAGTAAGCCATCTCTTTTAAATACAAAATCATATTTGCAAGGTCAAGCATTTTTTAAACTTTAGGGTTTTTTGGTTTTGCCCTAATTCTAATAGGATATTATTTGCTTTAGTTTGGGATGTTGAGAGCTTCATATGCTTCAATAAAGGACACATTCATATGAGTTTTTCTTTTTTTTTGGAACCATTTGTTGGGAGAGCCTAGGATACCTCTCCTCTGATTAAAGTTTTCCCCAATTTGATCCATCATTTCCCAAATATTCAATAATCGATCCAATTTGATTGAGAACTTGTGCTTCAAAACTCCATTCCCTTCTCCTACTTTAGCTTGACCCTCATTTCTTCACCACTCCTTTCTTCAATCATCCACAAACTTGGAAAAGTGGCCCTTCCTTTGTTCTCCCTCCCCATACTCCCATTTTTGTTAATTATTTTTTAAATGAGAAACATTGCCTTCTTGAGTTTTGGAAACACCTCCTATGCCTTGCCTAATTCTACTCTAACTTCGATCATTTGCCAAATTTTGGTAGTGATCCATTTTCCCTTTCTAAATTATGTCAAGATTAACAATTAAACATTAAATTTTATAAACTATTTCTTTTTTATTTTAACGATAAGTGATTTATTATCCTAAAAGTTGAAGTTTATTTCACCAAAAATAATTAATATAAAAATATAAACAAGCTCACTAGATTAGAGGAGAGAATATTGATTAATTTCTTTTTTTATATTTTGAATAAATCAACATAAATATTTATTATCTTATCAAAGTACTATATTTTTTAAACATGCAACTTTAAACTTTTTATTTTTGGGTAACTTAGGGTGTCCTCGCGTCTCAACCCTTGCGATGGTGTCAAAACTGACTTTAAGCTTTCGCTTCACTGGTGCAAGTTGAGGCAAGACTAGTCCTTGGGGATAGTGGCCCTTGCCTATGTCACCGCAACTTTAAACATTTATTATAAAATAATATTTATTGAAATAAAAAAAAATCAAAAAAAAAATCTATACACCAGAATATCAATTCATAATAATATCTTATATTCAATCTACCTTGTTTTTTAATTTTTTTTATCTATTCAATAATATTAACAAGTTTTTGAAAAAAATATATTAAATTATTTTTAATTTTTTGAAAAAATATAATTCAAAATTAAGTGAAATTTATATTTCATTAATTTATACTCTTCAATATTTAAAACAAATTATAAGTATTTCAAAAATCAAAAGATAGAAATTGTTGCCCTTTACCTTTATAAAAATTGACAAGAAATCAAATTTTAAATATTTCAAAATCAAAATCAATAGCTAGAAGTTATTACCCTTTGCCTTTATAAAAGAATGACAAGAAATCAACATTCTATATTGCCTAAAATATAGTAAGACTTGTCTTGATTTGCATTATGTAAAAATCTTTCCTTTCTAGATGCGCTAAATGATTTGCTTTCAGATGGGAGAGCATGCATATTTAGTGATATTTAGCGTTTTTTTAATAAATAAAAAAATAAAAAATAAACACCAAAGTATCATGTCTGAACTACACCAATAGTTTTTAGAACTGTGAAGTTTCGAGAGTACCGAGCGTTTCCAATTGTTAATGTTTGCTTTTGAAAGTCGGAACTTCTCTACAGATTACCTTAGAAGATTTACATTCCCTTGGAAGACCTGTAAGTGAAATGCTCCCAGGCTTATTCCACTGGCAATGCCATTGTGGTAGATGTAGACTGAATAGCATTGCATATTTTCCACACTTCAATCACAACAATAAAATGCCATTGCCATCCATTATTCATCTCAATTTCACAGCATTATGTTGAAAGAGGCGCTGCACATTTTTCTTACTACACACAATCCCCATGAAGATTACTCTACACACCTTCAATTATTACAGACCTGTATTCATAAGAACGCGCTTTTACGATGGAAAAAAATCCACTCTTTCATCGCTCATGGGCGATTCAAAATTTCTCCACGCACAACTTTTCATAATAAGCTTATTTACATGTATGTCAAGTGTGGAAGTTTGGCGGATGCCCGTAAAGTGTTTGACCACATGAATGAACGAGATGTCGTCTCATGGAATACGATTATTGCAGCATACAAAAGAAATGGGTGTCCTCACGAGGCAGTCACGCTGTTTCACCATATGCAACAAACAGATATCCAACCCGACCACTTTACATTTGCCAGCGTACTCCCAGCCTGTGCCAAAATAGGAGCTTTGGAACAGGGTATGGACATTCATAAAAGGATAAAGGATACAAGAATTCTGTCAGATGTTGTAGTTGCAACTGCCCTCGTAGATATGTATGCAAAATGTGGAAGCATAGACAAGGCACGCGAATTGTTTGACAGAATGCAGCAGAGAAATGTGTTCTTGTGGACCGCAATGATCGCAGGATATGCACAAAATAGATTTGTTGAAAAGGCCTTAGAAACTTTCAAACAAATGCAATTGACAGGTGTAAAGCCAGACTCCGCAACCTTTGCCAGCATTCTCCCTGCCTGTGCCAAAATAGGATCTTTGGAACAGGGTATGAGCATCCATCAAAGTATAATGGAAGGGGGATTTCTTTCAGATATTATAGTTGGAAATGCTCTGGTAGACATGTATGCAAAATGTGGAAGCATAGGCAAGGCACGTGAACTGTTTGACAGAATGCCTCAAAGAGAAGTCACCACATGGAATGCAATGATCTCAGGATATGCACAAAATGGATTTGTTGAAAAGGCTTTAAAAACTTTCAAGCAAATGCAATTGGCAGGTGTAAAGCCAGATTCCACAACCTTCGCCAGCATCCTCCCTGCCTGTGCCAAAATGGGAGCTTTGGAACAGGGTATGGACATCCATCAAAGCATAGTGGATGGGGGATTTTTGTCAGAAATTATAGTTGGAAATGCTTTGGTAGACCTGTACGCAAAATGTGAAAGCATGGACAAGGCATGTGAGATGTTTGACAGAATGCCTCAAAAAGATGTCATCACTTGGAATGCAATGATTGCAGGATATACACAAAATGGATTTGTCGAGAAGGCTTTGGAAAATTTCAAGCAAATGCGATTGGCAGGTGTAAAGCCGAATTCCACCACCTTTGCCAGCATCCTTCCTGCCTGTGCAAAAATGGGAGCTTTGGAACCGGGTATGGACATCCATCAAAGCATAGTGGAAGAGGGATTGTTTTCAGATATTGTAGTTGCAACTGCCCTGGTAGACATGTATGCAAAATGTGGAAGCACAGACAAGGCACATAAACTGTTTGACAGAATTCCTCAAAGGGTTGTCATCACATGGAATGCAATGATTGCAGGATATGCACAAAATGGATTTGTTGAAGAAGCTTTAGAAACTTTCAAGAAAATGCAATTGGCAGGGGTAAAGCCAAATTCCTCAACCTTTGCCAGCACCCTCCCTGCCTGTGCCAAAATAGGAGCTTTGGAACAGTGTGTGGACATCCATCAAAGCATAATGGAAGGTGGATATTTGTCAGATATTGTAGTTGCAACTGCTCTGGTAGACATGTATGCAAAATGCGGAAGCATAGAAAAGGCAAGTGAATTGTTTGACAGAATGCCTAAAAGAGATATCATCTCATGGAATGCAATGATTGCAGGATATGCACAGAATGGATTTACCGAAAAGGCTTTAGAAACTTTCAAGCAAATGCAATTGGCAGGTGTAAAACCAGATTCTACAACCTTTGCCAGCATCCTCCCCATCTGTGCCAAAATGGGAGCCTTGAAAGAGGGTATGAACATCCATCAAATTGTAATGGAAGGTGGATTTTTGTCAGATATTATAGTTGGAAATGCTCTGGTAGATATGTATGCAAAATGTGGATGTATAGACAAGGCACGTGAGCTGTTTGACAGATTGCCTGAAAGAGATGTCATCTCATGGAATGCAATGATTGCAGGATATGCACAAAATGAATTTGTTGAAATGGCTTTAGGAACTTTCAAGCAAATGCAATTGGCAGGTTTAAAGCCAAGTCCAACGACCTTTGCCAGCATCCTCCCTGCCTGTGCCAAAATAGGAGCTTTGGAACAAGGTATGCACATCCATCAAGGCATAATAGAAGGGGGATTTTTTTCAGATATTGTAGTTGCAACTGCTGTGGTAGACATGTATGCAAAATGTGGAAGCACAGAGAAGGCTCGTGAACTGTTTGACAGAATGCCTCAAAGAGATGTGTTCTCATGGACTGCAATGATTGCAGGATATGTACAAAATGGATTTGTTGAAAAGGCTTTAGAAACTTTCAAGCAAATGCAATTGGCAGGTGTAAAGCCAGACTCCACAACCTTTTCTAGCATCCTCCCTGCTTGTGCAAAAATGGGAGCTTTGAAAGAGGGTATGGACATCCATCAAAGCATAATGGAAGGAGGATTTTTGTCAGATATTATAGTTGGCAATGCTCTAGTAGATATGTATGCAAAATGTGGAAGCATAGACAAAGCACGTGAACTGTTTGACAAAATGCCACAAAGAAATGTGGTCTCATGGAATGCCATGATTGCAGGATATGCACAAAATGGATTTTGCACAGATGCTCTCGAATTCTTTGAATTAATAAAGCACTCTGGAATATTTCCTGACATTATAAGCTTTGTTTGTGTTCTATTTGCATCCAGCCATGCAGGTTTTGTGGATAAGGGCTGTATGTACTTCAATCACATGAATAACCATTATTGCATTACACCTACAATTGATCATTATGTGTGCATGGTTGACCTTCTTGCCCGTGCTGGCTATCTTGAGGAAACCCTAAACTTTATCATTAAGATGCCAGTCAAGCCTGTGGTGGTTGTGTGGATGTGTTTTCTTGGTGCCTGTAGATCACATAGGAATATAGGCTTAGGAGTATTCACAGCGACACTGCTCTTTGATTTGGATCCTAAAAATGCTGCGACTTATGTTCTTCTCTCAAACATCTATGCAGAAGTGGGCCGATGGGGTGAGGCTCAAATGGTAAGGAGATTGATGAAAGATAGAGGAATAAAAAAAATCCCTGGATGTAGTTGGATTGAAGGCCATAAAATGGTACATGCTTTTTGTGTAGGAGACA